>OVBX01003954.1:682-15601 GCA_900406325.1 Erucastrum elatum | reverse complement strand
ATTAGTTTGGTTTTCATCTTAGATGTGTATATATATTTATGAATTGTTGGTATATGTTAATATTAAAAATAGATTGGTATTGTTACTCATCTGTGGGTATAATGTGTTGCATATATTCCGTCAAATTCAAGTATAAATATTTCTAATATAATTCAACAAAATCATATTTATTGTATTCACTGCATTAGTTTGGTTTTCATCTTAGATGTGTATATATATTTATGAATTGTTGGTATATGTTAATTTAAAAAATAAAGTGATGATAGGTACAAAATTGCTGAAAACATAAACGATACATATTTAAAAGGTATATTAATTATTTACTTTAATATCAAGATTAATTTTCTAAATTTTCCTTATTGTTAAATAACATTATATGTAGAAAATATTTTTGTTTTAAGTTTTATAAATATTATCTTTATCATGTATGTTATTTGAAAAAATATAAAAGGGAACATAAAAAGATCAAACTAAATTTTATTCATTAAAAATATCTTAGTTTATGTTATTTAAATGATTTTTTAATAATTTTAGAAATATATTATTTTAAATAAAATGCTTAATACTTTTAAAATATAAATTATGATTTTTTTTTAAATCATCAAAACTAATTTGTGAACTTTCCTTATTATGAATTACACTATATATAAAAGATAATTTCGTTTTTTAAATTTATAAATTTTCTTCATTATATAGGTTAGTTTAAAAAGAAAAAAAGGAAACACAAATAAAAAGGAAAAATAAATAATAATGATATAATTAGATATATTTAATTCATTAATGGTGTCAATGTAATCAACCACCGTAAAAGTTAATGTGAGCGCGACACGTAGGAAACTGACTTCTCAAATAATATTATAGAGATTATACATTTAAAAAAAACAATACTGCTCTAATAAATTTGCTTACACAAGAAATATGAATCTGTAAGTATACCTTGTCAACTCTCTTTTTGGTTTCATGGCTGATGCTCTTTTTCTAATTATTTTTTTGCAACTTTAAAGATCTTACGGATTTCGATACGGCTATGTTATGTTAAGGAAACAATTTTTTTTGGTTGTTTGACAATGATGCCAAAATTCTCCAAATTTGCAAAAGTTTTTCAAAAGAAGTACATAGGTTTTCATCCCAAAACCATGATTTGTGATACTTTTCTTAATTGACTACATGGCACTTTTGTTAAGTAAATTTACCATATATTCTAATACATTAATTCACCCAAATTAATATTAATTAAAAAGTGGCAAGTATATTAACATCAAGTTTTATTTTTATATTAACATCAAGATAAATAATAAATACAATGTTTAAGGTATTTGAATAATGCATTCAACAACATCAACGTACAAATGCAAAAATAAGGCATGTAACATTATGTAATAACGATCTTCTGAACCTTTATAGAGTTATTATATGTTTGTGAACTGAGTGTAATCTTGACCTCCTGAATCAGAAGGTAAATGGTTCATCTTTCGAGGACGAGGAGTGCACTTAAGTGGCTTAGCCAAAGCCATAAAGAATCTCAATCCTGAAGCTTCTTCCATGTTGACTTTATCTCCTTCAATTTCCCAGTCAAAGCCCTGCACCATCACTCCAACTGCGGTTCCTACAAAAGTACTACCTAGATTTGATCCAGGACATCCTCTCCTTCCGGCCCCAAATGCCAGGAACTTAAGTGCTTGCTCTTTTCTCTCCTCCTCTTTCCATGACCTTGAAGAAGTTAGAAACCTCTCTGGCCTAAACTCATAAGGATCTTCCCAAGAATCAGGATCTCTCATGATAGCATAAGAATTGACAGCAAGTGATGTTCCCTCCGGTACGTAGAACCCTCCGATCGTACAGCCTTCTTGAAACTCCCTTGGCACCACAGCTCCCACAGGGTGCAATCTTAGAGCTTCCTTGACCACCGCTTGCAAGTAAGGGAGTTTTGGTAAATCTGTTTCTTGAACCAACCTATTTGTCCCCACCACTGAATCAATTTCTTCTCTCAGTCTTTCAAGGATATCAGGGTTGTTGATTATTTCTGCCATTGCCCACCTTGTTGTTGAAGAAGAGGAGTCACCTGCTCCAACGAAAAGCTCCTACAATAGCAGATTGTTTAAGTTAGTATAATGGTGTTTGCTTGTAGGGATAGACAAAAAACTCGAACCGAACCAAAACTAAACCGATCCATATCCAAACACAGATGTGTAAATCATTTGGTTATTGATTTTATCAATACAAATGGTATGTTTTTTTTTTGTTTTAAACCGAAACTGAAAAGCTGAAGTGTTTCATTATTTAAATTAACTATAAATATACTAATAATAATAAGATATCTAACCATTTAGCATCAACAACAAAACATAATAAAAAAAGACAAATATAAGTTTAGCACCAACAACTAAACATAAACAACTTGTTTGAATTCTCAATGAAAACGTTACCGCGAATAATGCCTTGATTTGCTTCCTAGTCATTTTATACTCTGCGTTTTCGCCTTGATAAGATTCCAACAATGCATCCATAAACTCAGCACCTTGATGATGTTCGTCCACTTTCTCTTCGTATCTAGCAAGAATCTTTTCCAGGTGATCTTCAAATCTGTGTGAAACCTCCATCACGTCCTTCTTCAAGTATGAGATCCCTAGCTTCTCAAGCGGCTTATGAAACACTTGCGCCACACAAAACTTGTGGCACAAGGAAGTGAACGCAACTGATAGTTCAGAGACTTTCCCACCGTCGTTGTTCTCCACCGAGAAACTACTTCCCATACTCATCTTCCCCAGTGTGTTGTTAACGAGTCTCATCGCTTCCTGGCCGATCTCCACGCTCTCTTTCTTCATGGCCTTATCGAGGAGATGCCTGTGGAACCTCTCTAGCTCAACTAGACGGACGCCACGTGTCCGCTCCAGCGCCTGGGGCCCGAGCGCCTTAGCCATGATGACCTTCTTCATGAACCTCCAGTAATCTCCGGAGGGAGCTCTGATGTAGCCAGAAGAACCAAACACAATGCATTCGTCTATAGCAATTGGACCACGATAGGAGACGTTCATGTCGTGAGCCTTGAAGATCTCATAGGCCACTGTGGGAGAGGAGACGAGAACGATGGGGACATGGAAGATGCGGAGATGGAGGAATTGTCCGTACTTGGATGAGATTTTCTGAAAACACTTGTGCATTGAAGAAGAGATGATGAGGTGAAGATGACCAATGATCGGAAGAGAAGGAGGGCTTGGAGGCAGATTAAAGCTGTTCTTTGGTTCCTTGAAGAGCAAGAAGACAAAGAGAAAGAGGGTTGGAAAGAGGAATAGGAGAGTAAAGATGAAACAATTTTGAATATCAAAGCTGGCCATTGCTCCTTTCATTGTTGCTCCAGAAACGATGAGGGAAATGCCTCAAAACGATTTATATAAGAAGTTGAAATATCTGAAAGTATATAGTCATATAGATGACAAAATATATCTTTGTAATGTTACTTGAAGAGGTAATTTAAGGATATAGCTTACGTTAATTTTCACAAAACTTAATAACATACATACTCTTAGTGAATCATTATTATGACTAATTTCCATTATTACTATTTTAGTTTTTATTTTCTTATTTAATAACACCTTTATTCTAGAATTTGGAAAATATCACAAAATAAAAATATTTCAAGACCTGTGTCATATTATTTGAAAAACTTTTATTTTACAAGCGGCATTCACCTAATTTTTTATGAGTCTTACTATTTAAGTATTATTAATGAATTAAATTAATTTATGATAGTAATTTTATTATATATATAATATTTCTTTTTACAAACAGTTATATCCATTTATTGATATATATTTAGATATGTATTTACTTATAGCATTTTCTTATTTTCTTTTCTAATAGTTAAAATTTTAACAGGCAATTTCTAATAAATAAGTCATTAAAATATTTATGTCATCTACAATTCTTATTTTTATTTTAATCAAATTATTTTATTAATAATATAATATATATTTGAAGACGAGAATTGAAAACAGTTCTGGTATGAGTTATTTTTTCATCAAATTAGAAAAAATTAAATAATGAATGTCAATTACCTTATATCATTTTTATTTTCTAAAAGTTTTTTAGTTTTAGGGTACGACAAACCTAATACCAAATAAACAGTTTATATAATAATAAAATTTAAAATTTTAACTGTTACTTTATCTAAATTCTACATTTTCAAATTGATCAAATAACAAATTATAATTGTTGGTTATTATTGCTTCAATTTCGAAGAATATGATGTAACAAAATCCAAAATAAACAATCTGTCTATTTGAATTATTATACCTGAAATTATATATATTTTTTATTTAAATAAATAAATAATAAACATAACATTTTTATATGCATGAATTATTAAATGGTTTTAAAATTTATAACAAAGGGATATTATTTTTTTTCTCTACTAATTTTTTTTAATCTGTCAATATAATTTAGTTGTATATAAATGTTTATATGTACATGAGTACATAAAAATCACCTAGCAAATATCATATACGAAAAGTTTCTTGTATACAATACTAATGCCAAATTAATAGTTCTAAGATGAAAATGTGATGAAAATAAAAGAAGAAATCAGTAAAAAAATTGACAGACATAATTATTTTATTGAATAAAGAATTAATATTAATATAATATCTGTAATATATAAAAATAGTTTGCTGGTGTCTGTCAATTAATTTTCAAACATTTATCGGACGATAAAACTTAAAATGCTTAATTTTAATTTTAAGTTATGGCTTCGTTTTTTTTCTCTTTCCGACAAATATGACTTCGTTAATTTAATTTGTAGTATCTACAACTATCAACTTCATTAGCGTGTGTTTTTTGAAAGTTATTAGAAAGTTGAAGAAGAGAGGAATGGATGGAAATCATGGAATCAATCCATCTTAAGACTTACACTCATCTATCACTCTAAATATCATTCAAAAGGTATGTTGATTAAAGTAGTTTTCTCAACCGACACATGTTAGAAGATCGTTTTCTAACTAACATCTACGTAGGGGAAAGTATGTCATGTTTAGTACGAGTTTATTGAATAACAAAATTAAATAATCCTGATAAATATCAATTTTTTATACCTAGCCTATTACCTAGAATAATACCTGCAACTATGCAAACACGATGAACAACTCCACGATGTAACTCTTCTCATAACATTTAGATTGATGAATATTTATGTATGTAGCTTGCATCATATAATTTATAAGAAATTACGCATTTCCTGGGAATCAAACTCTATACTAGATATTGAAACCTTTTAACCTTGACTATATAATTTACTATATTTCATTCTAAAATAAAATAACTTTATTATAGAGTTGAATTTACTCTAATGGTTTACTATATAATAGAGTTTCTCTATAAAGAGTGAAAAATAGAGAATTGTTGTTTCTTTCACTCTAAAAATAGAGTAAAATAATAACATTCCTCTATATTTCAATCTATTAAAGTGTAACTCTATAGTAAATCACTGAATCAAATCCAACTCTATAATAGAATTAATTCTATTTTAGAGTAAAGTATAGAAAAAATTATAGTGCACCATTGAAGGTTTTCATAGACTATGGTGCCTCCACAATAAATATCAAATCACAAAAATATAATTATTGAAGACAGTAAACAGTTAGATCCGTAGCCATGGTTTTTAGCTACAAGAATTATGATGTTATCAACAAAACCAAAAAAATAATATATTTAGTACCAAATCTACGATAATCTGGTAACAATCCATATCTATCTAACTACAGATGGGGTTTATAGACATTCTATAGTATAGTTACAAATATATACATACAAAAAGTTGTCAAAAGTTTTATAGCCAGTAAGAGATGATTACAAATAATTGTTGTACAAGGTAAGGCAATGAATCTTCAGCAAATTACAAAATAAAAATGGTAATAATTTCGAGCAATAATTTTGGGTAGGTGAATTCAAGGATTTAGACATAGATAGTCTATACAGCGAGAGCTAATTAATTTGAATAAACTATGATCTGTGTTCAAGAACCGCTCTTCATTAATCCGTATCATTCTATTATTTGCTATGATTAGGTGAGTGCCATTATTTTACTCTCCTCTAGGAGTTACATGGATGGATACCAATACTTTATCTCTGTTTTGTTCTGATACATATGCGGTATTTAGTTCATGTTTGGTGTGCTAGAAGTGGTATGATTGACGTCTTGTTCAATGTGTAGAGAAATAATTTATTGGTCAATCATGAAAGCTTTTAACTTTTAAGTATTTAGTTCAGTATTTTCAAAGCAGTATAAATTTGCATTAGGAAAAAATTAATTGTGGTCATTTACTCAATTATAAAAATTTAAAATTTTCTTTTAGAAACTAAATTATAATGCTTGGCCAATGTGAGTTTGGGATTTGGTTCAAGTGTTTAACATGGTGGGATGCATTCACGATTTTTCAAGAGTACTTCCTTTCTAATAGTATTAGATGCATTCACGATTCCCAGTATTATTTTCTGATTTGAGATCTTTTGTCAGTCTTAAGTTCCAGCAGCTAATCATTCTGATTTGTATTGCTTTACAAAATTAGTAATAATAAGAGTCTTCTACAGCAAAAGTACATGCATTTCTATGCCAAAATTTATGTGAATGTTAAACGAGTTCGTGCTATGTTGCCATTGGTGCATGTCCTTTTCTACAATCCATCATTCATTGTAATATGAGTTAAAATCTTCCTCTTTTCCTTTTAATCATTTATTTATCACGCCACTTCAAAACTCCCATCAGAAATTTATTAGTACTATTACTTAAATAATGTGGACTAGGCGGATCCAAGATGAATTTGAGTGTGTGGCACAAATATATTTTCTTATAAATCAAAGGTTAATATATATGTACTTGATTAAACTTAGCACTAATTACTACTAATGAAAAAAACAAAATCAGGGTGGGGCATGCCTTGGGTCCGCCCGACTAATTGTTTTATTTTAATAATGTTATGATCATACATAATGTATCAAGAAAAATAATTTCAAGTGTGTATGTATGCACGTAATCGAGTGCAATTCTTTATTAAATGTTAGATAAAAATACACATTGATTAGGGCCTAACATTGATTTGTGTATGGCGGCTTCTATATAAAAAGGGTCGGGGTCCTAAACGAAGCTCTCAAGCTTCTCAACAATGGCGAGTTGGCGACCATCCCTTCTCACGACGAACTATGACACTTCTACGCCGTTCAAAACCACCAGCTTCTCTGAAACTTGGTTTATTCATCTCCCGGAGAAAAGATTCCAAGTAGCTTCTCTGTCCAGAACCGACGAGGCTTCTTTATCCGCCGTTATCTCCAGGCTCGAGCGCAAAAGGCAAGGATTTTCACAGGCAAGGATTTTCCAGGCTTCGATCCTCGGTGCGTGAGCAGATCTTAGACGGAGGTGAAGCGTCTGGTGGAGAGATACGGCGACGATGAGGACGAGGAGCTGAGCATCACCGTGACGAGACACAGCCTCGGGTTGAATCGGAGTCAAAACGGGAAGGTGATTCCGGTGACGGTTTTGACTTACGGTGGGCCGCGCGTGAGGTTCAAGGAGAGGCTAAAGGAGCTCGGGGTCAAGGTGATGAGAGTGGTGAATGTTCATGACGTCGTTCCTCATGTATTAACAAAGAATATTAATTATCATGCAATAAGTTCATCATGAATCCCAATCACTAGATATATTAAAAAAAAAGATGGGAAAGACCGACCTTTGGCCCAAACCCGCAGAATAAGACGACTATATATATAAGTACCTTCCTCCTCCTCATTCTCTAAAACCCCTAATCTGAAAAGATATCGCAAAGCGGCAAGCCCTAGGGTTATAACAACATCTCTCGATGGACACGTACGCTAGCCAGGGATCCACCGTCAAGGTAATCCTCTTCTCATCGTGATTTCGTCTAACTCGGATCTCTTTTCACTATTAAAGGTTTGTTATATTCGGAAACTAAGAAAAATATCTGATTACATATGTTGTATTTTAGGAACCGGTGGAACGTGTGGGTGATATGAAACGCCTCTTGGAGAAATACCAAAGTTCCTGGTAATTGATTGATGCTTTATTTATCTTGTAAGAAGATATTTGTATGTGTTGATAATTTTTTTTTTCTTTTTATCTCCTGCGAATTAGGATTAGGATATCTGTTGAAGGATTCGACCATCGCCGACCTGAGGATGAAATTAAGAGTGAATTGATTAATCACTTCAAATCATGTGGCAAGATTATTAGAGTTGATGTTCCCGCAGACCCTATTTTCGAGAGGTTTGTGTCTTAATATTTGTGGTGACATAATATGTTATTTTGTTTTTGTGAGCTAAAATAATAATAATAACAATAATAATAATAATTGTTCTTTGTTACAGTCGTGCTTTTGTTAATTTGCATGGAAGTCCCGAGGTAAAAGAGAAAGCGTTGCAACTTAATGGAAGTGACATTGGAGATTGGAATGCTCTTGTTAAGTTTGCACCCGAGAAAGAAGAAGAGGAATACCAGGTGGCAGTACGTTATGAAGCTTCTCTGTATCAGAAGCTAGCCAATGACGAAACTTTGTAAGTTGATACTCTTTTGTTTTCATTCTGTTAAAATGTTTGTTTGTGCTGTTGATAATGTGCCACAAAATTACTGCAGTTTTTTTGGCGTTGCCGTTTCGGGGTATGACACTTCCCTTACTGAAGATGAAGTCAACCGGATTCTGACAGATCATTTCTCTTCTTGTGGACTGATAACACATGTTTTCGTTTGTACTCTCAACGGCTCTACCAATATCTATTTTTCCAATGAAGAAGGTGAAGCTAGTGCCCTGGATCTTAATGGAAGTAAAGTGGGCGGATTCAAATTAACTACCATGCGCGTAGCCACAGTCAGATCTAACCCTCGCCTTGCCCCCGGTGATGTAAGGACTGTTGGCTATAGTTTCCCAGGTACATCAAATGTTTTTCTTGATACTTTATTTCAAGGTTTAATTAACTCTTCTCATGAATTCGTCTTTACTGTTTTTGCAGCTCATTTTGATGAGTTTGCCGGCGAGATCAAGAAGCAGCTCGAAGTTTACATGACTGAGTGGAGGGTCAAGGCGAGGATGAAGAGGGCCGAGGACAGGAGTAAGCAGCATGAGTTAAGGGAGAGGGTCAAGGCGAGGATGAAGAGCGCCGAGGACAGGAGTAAGCATGAGTTAAGTGAGTCAGAAGGCTCGTCAGAAGGCTCGTCAGGAGAGTCGTCTGAAGGCTGGTTAGACTGAGGAATCCTCCTGGAGGATCCCCACTGGCCATGATCTGGATGGAGACTGGAGAAGGGCAGTCCTTTGAGAAGATGTAATAAATTTCTCTCTCAAGTATAACTATGAAAGCTCTCTGGTGTGTTTTATCAACTACTATATGCAACTTTCTTTTTCAGCCGTTTTTTTTTTTTTTTTTTTTTTGCGTGTTTTGTGGATGATATACTTAAAAACTTATTTATCTCGGTTATTTGCTGTAGACTGAAAGCCTAATATCCTCGTTACCTCTACTATACTCGTTGGCTCTACTATAGTTTCATTCCGACACTCGCAAATAGACACATTAATTCGGTGTTTGCCTGCTATTCATAATGAAGATTAAAAGAAACACACTAAACAAGACACTGCGTTAACACTGTTAAGTCAACTTTCAGTAATCCTAACAGGAAAACCAACAGTAGCAGTATGTCACAAAGAACATCATAGTAACAGTAATTTTCGAATCAAGTAACAGAGAAACACAGATCGGAAACAGATCCCGTTGAGGATCAGATCATCGGCAACCTCCGGGAGTCTGATCTCCGCGTGTGTAACGGACCTTGGAATCAACAAGTTCGCCGAACTGAGAGAAGGCGGTCTCGAGGGACCTCTCGTCGGTGACCCATGCTAGACCTCCAACGAAGCACCGTACTCAACATTAGCGGACGCCATTGATTTAAAGAGATCTAGGTTTTCTAGTTAAGAGAGAATGTGTGACGAGACCCTAACTAGAAAGTCATCTTTCATTTATTCTTTAATAACATTCTATTCTATGACTTAAACTAAATCACTCTATTTAATACTATAAGTATATTTTGAACCCATTTTATGTTTTAATTTTTCTATTAAAAAATAATTTTTTTTATATGTGTTATTTTTCATAATCATATTTGTGTTTAATCTAATAATTAGAGTTGTGATATGATTTAATGCAGTTATAAAATAGTTGGACAAAATATTTATCATTTGGTCATGTTCATGTTTTAATAAAATAAATTTATGTAATATAGTGTATACCTCTGGACATATTAAAATATAAACAGTGTTTCATACATGACATAAATCTATGATTGATGACCATATATAATCCCGCTTCGATTTAATGATAGCCTTTTGAATTAAAAGTTCGATAAAACATTAAACCATTCATTAAACTTATTATATATTTTTAGTAATCTATATGTATTGTAATGGTTATTTTAGGGTTACATTTGTGAGTTTTGGAATTAAAATTATTATTAATTGAGTTTAACTATAAATGTTAACATAATTTATACATAAATTAATAGTTTGTTTATCTAGGGAGAAATAGTTTGGATTTAACATATATATATATATATATATTATTATGATCTAAAATTAATATTTTATATTTAATAAATCAATGTTATTACAATTTAATTTAAATAGCTATTTATTTTGTTTAAAACTTACAATGGGTTTATGTCTAATTAAAAAAATTCTGATTGTTCGAATGAGTTTTTAAGGGATATAGTATAAACTAAAAATTGTAAAATGTTTTTAAAATACAATGATAGTGGAACACTTGTAAATACTAATAGAAATATAGGAGACCTAAAAAGCCTTTTATTTTAATAGTATAGATTTATTATTTTAATTTGTTTTTGTTTTTTCAGTTTGTTATTTTGATTTGTTGTCTATTACTAAAATTAAAAATTTGATGCTGAATGAGCTTTCTTAATAGGTCATAGATGGAATGAATTAAATTAATGGGTATGTATAGTCTTTAACCCAAAACCAAAAGATAAAATTGTTATTAATAAGAATTAAGTTTTTTGTAAATTTTAATGTATTTTGATAATATTGACATTTCATAAATAGAAAAAACATTAATTTTAATATTTTAATAGTATATACATCTTTTGATATTTTTAGATTGAGTTTCCAAAAGATTTAGTTTAGATATTGTAACTACTTTGAGAGCTAGGGAAATGAATTGAATAATATTCTGAGTTATGTTAGTAACATTTTTATACAAGTTAAATCATGTATGATAAATGGTTTCACAAAATATATTTTTTAGAATTATATTGTACTTTATAACTTTGTAAATATACACATGTGTTTGCAACTTGATACTACGATACCGGACGTTGTAAATACCAATCTTTATGAATTTTTATTTTACAATTTCTATTATTTATTATTCATTTGAAAAATATATGCAAATATATAGTTTGATTTCATGGAGATAATACAATTTAACTAAAAATATATATTTTTAAAAGGCAATAGCATTGTACTATAAATACCTTCATACAAAAGAGCACCTCAGAAAATTTATGTTTTAATAATATAGATGTGTATGACTGGTCTAATGACATCTGCGAAAACATTAAAAATATTAAATTAAATGTGTGATAGAATATGCCGAAACATATTCTCATATATTCTAGGATCTCAATATTATATTGTATCCCATGTAAAGAGGATATGATCTCTCTCTCTCTCTCTCTCTCTCTCTCTCTCTCTCTCTCTCTCTCATTTTTCTTTTTTCTCTGTAAAAATGACCGCCGCAAATCTTAACCCTGCCGAGCGTGCTTTTGGTGTCACAAACATCAAAACACACATTCCTATCACTCTCGACTTTGAAGACTACAATTACAATGCTTGGCGTGAGCTATTCCTTGCCCACTATTTCGCGTTTGATGTGCTCGGTCACATCGACGGCTCCACACTTCCTGAAAACGATGATGACACGCCATGGAAGAAGAAATATGGTTTGGTCAAGCTATGATTATACGAAACGAAGACGGAACCATTGTTTCGCAGCATGTTCCAAACCGGCGGCTCCGCGCATGATATTTGGTTACGTATTGAGAACCAATTCAGGAACAACAAAGACGCTCGCGTACTCCAGCCCGATCATGACTTGCACACCACGGAAATCGAATATCGCACAGTACATGAGTACTGTCAAACTCTGAAATCCACTTCCGATCTCTTAGCCAACCTCGATGCTCCCGTCGCAGAAAGAACTCTCGTGATGTATCTTCTCAACGGCTTGAACGAGAAGTTCGACAACATCATCAACGTTATCAAGCACAAGGAACCCTTTCCTTCGTTTGACTCTGCGAAAACCATGCTTCTCAATGAAGAAACTCGCCTCAAAAAGGGACACAAGCCACCAGTGGTCGCAGACAACGCCTCTTCATCAACAGTCCTCACAGCCTCAACATAGAAGCAACCACAACGCTTCAACAACGGGAACCGGAAGCATAACTACTGAGGACGTGGATGCGGACGTAACAACCAACAACGACATTGGAACAACAACTGGAACTCACCCTGGCCGCTTCCATACTATCAAGCGCCATCGATGATGCAGTGGCCAGGGTTCTCTCCGCCGTGGATTCCGCAGACAAACAGAGGTTTACTCGGGCCAGCTCCTCAACAACAACCACTCAGGCCTCAACAACAACAAGCGCTCCTTGCTGCCTCTCAATTTCAACCAACCACCGACTTGGCTCAGGCTTTCAATACGCTTACCATTGCGGATCCCGGTGCCGTCGACTGGTACATGGACTCGGACGCTACTGTCCATTTAGCATTGTCGTCAGGTACCCTAAATTATGTTCTTAAAAATTTCACTGGAATGTCAGTCAAAGTCGGAAACGGTCTCATATTCCTATTACTTCTTCTGGCTCTACTTCTTTAGCTTCTTCTACTCGTCCTCTTTCATTAAAGAATGTTCTTGTTGCTCCAAATATTATCAAAAATCTTATCTTTGTTCGTCAGTTTACTAATGATAATTGGTGTTCGGTTGAATTCGACCCATTTGGTTTTTCTGTGAAGGATCTCACAACCAAGAAGGTACTGCTCTGTAGTGACAGTTCAGGGGATCTATACTCTGTTCCGTCTGACATCAACAAACCGACGAACACTCCTCAAGCTCTCGTTGCTGCTTCTCCTTCTCTTTGGCATAAAAGGCTGGGACATGTCAACAATGGTTCTTTGCATTCTTTAATATCTTCAAATTCAATTTCTTGTAATAAAAGACAAATTCCTCTTGTTTGTGAAGCTTGTCAGTTGGGTAAACACTTAAAACTACCTTTTTTAACTTTAAATAAAATTGTTTTTTTCTCCTTTTAAGTTAGTGCATTCAGACGTTTGGATTCAAGTATGAGATCCCTAGCTTCTCAAGCGGCTTATGAAACACTTGCGCCACAAGGAAGTGAAAGCAACTGATAGTTCAGAGACTTTCCCACCGTCATTGTTCTTCACTGAGAAACTACTTCCCATACTCATCTTCCCCAGTGTGTTGTTAACGAGTCTCATCGCTTCCTCCCCGATCTCCACGCTCTCTTTCTTCAATTGTACATTGTCAAATTGATCTCAATTGTACATTGTCAAATTGATGATAAAAAAAAATAATTGTTGGTTAATTGATTCATTTTGGAAGAATATATAAGATGTAATAAATCCAAATAAACAGTTGGAGTATTTGAATTATTAAATCTGAAATTATATTCTTTTACTTAAATAAAATAACTGATAAAACATAATGTTTTATATGTATAAATTATTAACTGGTTATAAAATTTATAAGAAAATAATATCTTTCTATGAATGATTTATAAGCTCAACACAGATTAATAGTTCTAAGATGAAAATGTGATTAAATTAAAAGAAGAAATCAATCAAAAATTTGACTTACATAATTTTTTTTATTAAATAAACAATTTATCTAAATATTACTATCTGTGATATATAACAATAATTTGCGGGTGTCTGTCAATTAATTATAAACGTTTATCGGATGATAAAACTTAAATGATAATCTTATTATGACTTCGTGAATTTTATTGTTAGTAACGTACAACTATCAAGTTCGTTTTTTTTTGTAAGTTATTAGAAAGTTGAAAAAGAGAGGAATGGATGGAAATCATGGAATCAATCCATCTCCAGACAAACTCATCTATCACTTTAAATATCATTCAAAAGGCGTTTTGATTAAGGGGGGGGGGGTTATTGGAATCAGAATTCTAAAGGAGTTATAAAATTTTAAGAATCCACTAGATTTGAAAATATAAAATATAAAATCCACGGGATTAGTTTATTTTAAAATATTTTTCGATCAAATTTTGAAAATTATAAAATATAGTATTTTCATATAAGATAATATAATATATTTTCAAGCTTGTTGATTTTATGTCTTATTAATATACACATTGGACATTTTTGGGTGTAAAATATATACATATTGGTTGGTCATGATATTAAAAAAGGCACGTGTACTTTTAGAAGTTGTGTTATGAGTTCAAAAAAAACAAAATTTTATTCATATAAATTGTAATGTAATCTATTTATTATAATTAATAATTATATTAATTTGTTAAATTCTTAAATGTAACACCTATAATTAAAAAAAACAGGCTTTTAATATATTTTGCGTAAAAAAATAAAATATTTGATGATTGTGAATCTAATTTTATAAAATTTAGCTATATATATTTTAATTATATTAATTTTTATCTTGTTCTAAGCTTAATGGATCAATATTCGAGAGGATATTTACTAAAAATAATAAATATATTTGAGCATCAACAATTTGTATAAATCTATTAACATTTATGTTTACATTTGCAAACAAAATATAATTGATTATTCCTTTATTTAGTTCACTTTTATTAAAGGA
>OVBX01003952.1:0-15604 GCA_900406325.1 Erucastrum elatum | reverse complement strand
ATATAATTTATTTATTTAATTTAATAATATCAAAAATTATTTTTATGTTCCAAAAATAATTTTATTCTTTTAAATAAATTTTACATTTAAAAAAAGCATTTTACATTTAAAATTTAATTTAATTTCTATAGCTAAATAAGATTCATTATTTTTAATAACCAATATATTATTAATATATTTTATAATTTAATATATTAATTTAAAATAAATATGTTATATAATAAGTTTTATGAGAATTTAAAAATTGTACATTGCTACTGCTATACCAATCATTTTATTAAAAACTTTATAAAAGCTTATAGCTTTTGCGGTCTAACATACCCGCTCTCGAACGTAGTATCGTAACAGAACTCATTCAACATATTTCTCATTATTTACAAGAACTTTATAAATGAATAGACAAAGTAGAGAAAAAAAAAACAAAAGATGGGACGAGGGTTGAATATTTAGAACAATACTTAGGTTCACCTCTATGGTGAACTTTTAAATTCACCACTTTCCTTATATCTAATCAAATTTCCATATATACAAATGAATAATATATACTAACTTTAATAACACAAAATAGTTTAAAAAAATTAAATTCTAAACTCTAAATCATAAAATCCTAAATCTTAAATATAAAACAAATTTTAAACTCAAATCCAAGTCCTATACCTTAAATTTTAAATCTAAACCTAATCCTAAACCCTAAACCCAAACCCTATACAAAAAATCTACACCCTAAATCTCAAATCTAAACCCAAATCCGAAATCCTAAACTCTAAATTCTAAACCTAAACCTAAACCATAGATCCTAAACCCAAACCATAGTCCTAAACTCAAACTCTAGATTATTAACCCTAAACTCAAAACTAGAATTTAAGATCTACATTTTGAGTTTAGGGTTTACGATTTAGGTTTAGGATTTACGGTTTAGATTTAGGGTTTGGGTTTAGAATTTAGGGTTTAGCATCTAGAATTTGAGTTTAGATTTAGGGTTTAAGGTGTAGAATTTGGGTATAGAGTTTGAATTTATAATCTAGGATTTTGATTTAAATTTAAGGTATAAAATTTGATTTTGGTTTAGGGTTTGTATTTAGATTTAAAATTTAGTGATTTATAATTTAAATTTTAGAGTTTAGTTAAATTTTTAGTTATTTTAGCTTTTTAATTTTATATATATTACTTATTTATATATATGGAAACTTATTAGATATAAGGAAAGAGGTGAATTTTAAGGTTCACCATAGGGGTGAACCTAAGTATTGTTCGAATATTTACTAACTATAAATAGTTTTCACCTAAGCGTGTGGCTTGACTCACAAGTCATATTTAAAAACCCATTGCCCATTGCACATGAGACAATACAGAAGAGGGTTGTATTTCATCACTTGGTCCAATATGTGCAACTGAGAACAAATACGTAACGTAAGGCGTACATTTTTGCACAGCCATTTCATTTTTGTAGCCCAACCACCCATAATCGTTGGCGACATCTTTGTTTATATTACTATAAACCCATCAGGCTTGTTCTTGAGTAAAGAAAATCCTTCGTCACGTCCAATGAAACTGTTTTAGATGTTCTTTTTGGTATTTTATTACCTTTCTTAAAAACTCAGCCTCTGGTCCTCTACATAAGTAGTTTACTAATCATGTCTATTTAGCGCCCTAACAGTCCACGGTTAATGGGCCATCTACGACTGCTCTCTCGACCCGTAAATCTCATTATGTTCCATCGATCGGTGCGTTATATTTTTAAGGTTCGATATATTTGATTACTGATTCTGCAATCACCACATGATTTTTCATGTTTTTTTGGCTTTTCACGGTATGGCGAATCACTTTCTGATAGACACTCCATCCTTCCACTATTTTAACTCAAACACACTTCATTCTGGAGTTCTAAACGGACATGTAACGGAAAAAGTAAGCACACTTTGGTGACATAGATAACTAAATAAATTATCTCTTAAACTTTTTTATATGTCACAATTCATGATGTTACAACTCACCCCTCTCAAAGAACGCAACGTCTTCGTTGCGTCCTACGACAAGTCTCTAGACGTATCTCGGGTTGGAACCGAGATAGCTAACCAACTCTGATACCACTTGTAACGCCTGACTGTCCATGACTAATGGGCCATCCACTCACGCTCCTTGGTCCATGGGCTCCGAGCCCATCTCGTTTCAACGGTCGGTGCGTTAATTTTCCAAGCATCGAAAAATTTGTACACTGATCCTGAAATCACCACATGACATTTCTCTGTGCTTTGACCTCACATTCACGCTATCGCGAATCATTCCAAATAGGTCATCCATCTTTCTACTACTCTAGTTTAAGCACGTTTAACTGTGGAGTTATAAATTGATGTGTGCCTAAAAAGGTAAGCACAATTTGATGACATAGTTAACCAAATCAATTCTCTTAGTCTTTCCATATATCACAACTCAGAATATTACAATTTTTTTTCACTGGATGATTATGCTATTAAATACATGAGAATATTAACCGTATGAAGATTCACGTCTGACTGCATCATCTGAGTTGCTATATGGGATCCACGCTTGACGATACTCTTTGCGCCATGCTGCAGATCTCTTGTAAGTCTTTTCTCCATTACTTCTATGATGGCTGAGAAAGATCAAGAGCTCTCTTTCTTCTTGGAGATGAGAGTGAGAAATAGTATGATAATCTTTCACAAAAATCATCATGCGTTCGAGACTCCGCCAGGAAACATTTTTCATTTTTTTCTTTCATTCTAACTTGTGGGTACAATCCTGATGTCTTCTGATTTGGTTATGGTTCTGTACGTTCAAAGTTAACAACTTCACCAGTGTTCAATATCTCAAGTGGTGGTCCAGCAGGGAAGAAATGTCCTCAATCGTGCATGTTACAAAAATGACAACAAATCGTAACTTCTCAGCCACATATTTTGTGAGTTAACATATTCACATGTTGATGAGATAATTAACCCAGAAGAGTCGTTTTAAAATGAGGAAGGAGATGTGAGTGAAGGTGGCGAGTTCTAGGAGCCACTGGAAGAAGCAAAGCTGTTCGTTGAAAATTTGGCTTACATCGGGTTTTGGCTATGCTCTTTGAGCAAGTCGGCACAGTTAAGATCACATAAACGAATTTAGTCTCTTCTTCTGGTTAGATGAGCCCAATTGCTCTGTTTATGTTCATCGTGCTTTGCTTAATGGCATGTATTTTCTGTGCATTGCAATTTGTGTCATGGAGAAGTCAAATGGATGAGATAAAGTCAAGTTCTAAGCTTTTATTATGTTTAGAGCATCTCTGGTTTGAAATAATAATTGTAGTGTTCAGAATTGGGTGGATTGAATCTATCTATATATTTGTTAACATTAGATAGAACTTTCATACTTTTGGTTTTGAATATATCTTTATATCGTTGATATTATTCTTACTTTTTACATTTGCTTAGTTCAAGAGATATATACAATATACTAGGTGTTTTCCTGCACCATGTGCACTAAGACATTTTTCAAAATTTAATTTAAATATAAAAATAAAGTTAATTAAATATTATAGATTTTATTATTTTAATCAATATTTAGTTATAGATTTTATTTATTTAAATATTGAATTAAGATAAAAACAATTTTTTTTTAATATTGAAGAATATATATGTATATAATTAAATTATAATCTTATATAGTATTTTATATCTATTTATATTGGTTAAATATATTAAATCAATTTATATTTTTCACAAATTAGATAAATTTGTATAAAAATAAAAAAAGATATAAAATTGTATAATCATCAAAAATTTAAACTAAGCAAACAATATTCATAAAATTTGTAGATATATAAGAAACTAATGATTTTACGTTGAGAAATCTTTTTTTTAAATGTAGCAATTTTGAAAGCTTTAATAATCAAATTGTATAATTATATAAAATAAAATAAAATACATTTCGAAATTTTTAATTTTATATATGAAGATATTTATTTTATAGAAGACCTATGAGATATTACCATATTTAAAAAAGTTTACCAAAATAAATAGATAGTATTTTCTATCTATTTATATTGGTTAAATATATTAAATCAATTTATATTTTTTCACAAATTAGATCAATTTGTATAAAAATAAAAAATGATATGAAAATTTATAATTATCAAAAATTTAAAGTAAAAAATATTCATAAACTTTGTAGATATATAAGAAACTAATGATTTTACGTTTAGAAATCTATTTTTTTAATGTAGCAATTCAAAAGCTTTAATAATCAAATTTTATAATTATAGAAAATAAAATAAAATAAATTTCAAAATTTGTAATTTTATATATGAAGATATTTATTTTATAGAAGACGTATGAGATATTACCATATTTAAATAAATTTATCAAAAATAAATATTAATGTTAAATGTAATGTATAATTTATTACCATATCATAAAAAATTTACCAAAAATTTAATCAACAATAAATAAAATAATCCATTTATTCAAACTCACGTGAGAATCATATATTTTCCTTATTTATTTATTTATTTCCTTTTTTGTTTATCTATTAATGGGAACTATACAAAACAATGAGTGAAAAAGTAAAATTTACATCTCTACGAAATACTAAAGTCACCGCCGTCACATTCTTAAATATGTAAATCAATAAATGTGACATGGTAAGATCATAGTCACAATTACCATAAATTATTATGAATTGTGTCATGTCATATTTTTTATGTGTCATGTCATCATTTATTTTGTGAAACTGATTCTGGAGAAGACATGTGGCAAAATCACTTCGCAAATAATATATAAGGGATAGGGAAACCGACTTGTTCGTGAGTTTGGATTTGTAACTAGATATATACAATGCTTTTTCATTTGTTTATTTCTAAGTTAATGTTGAATTGAGTATCATTTTCCGTAAATATCACAGAAAGTAAAGGTTTCAATTAATGTTCACATTTGAAGCCGGCAAAAAAATATTCTACATTAAAATTTTAAAATTGTTAGGTTGAAAAAATTCCACTTAGCTGTCATTTTCAGTTAGTAATATGGTAAATATTAAAAACATATACCACTAATCATTCAAACAAATATTAATTTGTATAAAAATGAAAAGTCCAATTTAAATTTATATATGTTTAAATTACATTATACTGAAAGCGCGGATTAAAATCTAGTTTTAAAATAAAAGTAAAGGTTACAAAATACAGACATTGGTTCTAGGACATGTTCTAAAACTCGGGTCATTGATGCCAAAGCTGCATCAAAGCTGAAGAACAAGGAGCTGAGTTTGTGTCCTATGATGCTGTGAGTGACGAGTGGAGTTCAAAGATAAGCATTTTTAGTTCTTACAAGCTTGGAGATGAAGATGATCTGTAGAAAAGATCTAACGTCGTTGTAGCCTACTTTTGCTTTTACGTCGAATGTTACCTTTTCAAATTCGTTTTTGGATAGTTTTTTTTTTTGTTGTAATTCGGTGGAGAAAGAAGGAAGGAAGTATATCTTTCTCTCTGTTTTACCTACATTCAAGACGACAAAAGAAGGAAGTATGCAAAAGTTAAGGATATTTACACAAATATTGAGATCTATTTTAATCTTTTATATACTAGTAATGGGAGTTGTTTGAGTTATCAAATGACGAATGGTATACCCTGCACAAATATCCCAGTCGCTATAAACCCTGACAAGGTGCCTGGTCCATACGGTATGACAGCAGCCTTCTACCGACAGCACTGGGATACAATTAAACCAGGTGTCTCCTCTGTCACTTGTTTTTTTTAGCATAATCATCTTGATACTTCACTGAACCAGACCCATATCTGTCTAATTCCAAAAATCGAAAACCCTATCACCATCAAAGATACCAATTACCTTAGCCAATGTGGCTTACAAGATAATTTCCAAAATTCTGGCTGAGCGTTTAAAACCATGGTTGAACTGCATTATTACTGAGAATCAGTCTGCTTTCATTCCGGAGAGGCTCATAACCAATAATGTACGTATAGCTCATGAATTGATGCATTTCTCTTCATACTAAAAACCTCAAACATAAGTTCATGGCCCTCAAGTTAGATATTGCTAAAGATTTTGATAATGGCAGTTTGTAGATTCTGTTATGGAAAATATGGGTTTTTTAAAAGACGGGAGAGACTGGATAATGAAATGCATCACTACAGTCCCCTACACAGTCTTTATCATGTACACATATTCGCCATTTGATCATACAGTATTAAAAATTGAAAATCCATGTTGTAGATTTGTAAATGTCTGATTGAATGTCGCACCATGGTAAAATGTACCTCTCGATATTGGTCAATCGTATATATATCTATATATGTTAATTATTGAGATACTTGTAATATTTTGAAGTGCAATATAATTAAAAACGTTTTCTACATTTGTTACCAAATGAAATATCTTTATATATAAAGTTGACTTGGGATGGCACCACAAACAACCACATCATCAAAGACATAGGGGCATTTTATGCCACCTGTCACTTCAAAAAAAATTTCCAGTATCAACAAATTTTGAAACTTAAATGGGCTGTCATATAAGTAAGTAGCGGGGGCTTTTGGTTTCAATCTGAAGAGGCCCTGTTCAGATCAGGGTTTGTTACATATTCACATTATGAGCTGGAGAGTCAGAAAATGTCACCGATTCCAGCGGTCGTCTTTGTAACGTCTTCCATTATCGTTACTTGAATACATTTATCCAAGCATTAAGGTCTTCTTCACCACTCCGCCCACTCTCTCGAATTGATTATTAACATAAACCAGAAACGTACGGTCTTCAGCTCGGGACCTCCAATGAACTGATGCATATCACGAAAAAGAACTCATCCCTGCAAATAGGCAAGTTACTCAGTGTTATTCTCATCATTGCAGCCTACTCGAACACTTTCAGACTTCTACATCTACTAAGTTGGTTGGTAAATTCACTTTGATTCATTATCAATAATCTCGCTTAGTTTCTTCAAAAATAGCCGATGTTTTGTTTAGTGAAACTTGATAATCATACTTATCTTGGTCAGAATTGATGATCATTCTGAAATTAACTCATTTGATTAATCGTTTGATTTAGTTAACGTCTGGGTGATAAATCTTCACCAAGGATATGGATTCATTGAGCTCTGAACTCTAAAGCAAAGAAGATGACGCTGACTAGGTAAGTCATGCTCCTTCTCTTTTTGTAAACGTTTTAACTTCTTTTGATGGCTGAAATGGTAACGTCTTCTCTGCAGGCAATTAAGGTTCTTAACATGATTAAGCTCTATGGGAAGTCTATAGTACGTGTTAATGATGGCTCAAAAGGAATCGTCTTTGTTTTCCCGAGCATCCGTTATTAAGCATTCTAGCTTTTGTTAAATAATAAATTCTCACGGAACTATAACTCTTGCAAATGGCCATTGTGAGTCTTGAGTTGCCCCTCTTAGGAATTTGCTAACGTTTTGTCTCTTGGATTGAAATTGTATTAGGCGTCTCAAGATAAGAAGTGCTTGGATGTTGGTGCTAACCTTTTCATTGGAAACCTTGACCATGTAAGTATATCTCTTGGTGGTAATTTTACTCTAAAATCTTGGTACGTCAACTACAATAGCTGATCAGGTTCGGTTTATAGAGGATATGAAAAAAAAAGACTTTGAAAGATACGTTCAGCGCATTGGTTGGGATCGGTTCTTATCCTGAAGTAGAATTTTTGTTTTTGTTTATGTATTATCTGTAATCCATGAGTAATATGTCATTTGTCGTGGAAAATGAATGGATGTACGCATATGCTTAATATTCTCTTGGTTTTTCATTTCAGATCATGCGAGATCCTGATACCATGAACTCACGTGGTTTCAGTTTCATGAGGCTATGGCTCCTTTGACGCATTTCATGCTGCTTTTAATTCAATTTATTTTTAGCTTGTTTCATGGTTATCACTTCTAAAAACCTGGCAACCAGAAAGTTCCAAACTCCCAATATGTTCCACATAAATAGATGCTATATCAACTAATCCTATGAATGTACATTGCAGGGAATGGCCGGACAATATTTCAGTAATTGTCAAATAACAGTCTCTTATGCTTACAGGAAATACACCAAAGGCGAGCACCAACAAGTCAGTAATCTTATGTGCAACCTCTACAATGTTTAAATATTCACACCGTCTAAATACACTTCTATGGTGTGTCTTAACTGTGTATTGCTCACAATTCATTGTTTACATGTATTATAACTATTTAAGTGTATATGCACCACAATTAAAAATTCAGAGTTTGTCTCCTGCAGTGATGAAACCAAGGAAAATATGAGATCTCAATGAAACAAATTTGGGATGTAAGGTCAAGATCCAGCGATTAAAGAAGAAGCTCACTTCACTGTGGGTGAGAACATTCCAGAAGATGCAAGGGAAGGAGGACGTAGAACTTGATTGGGGATAGCCACGAAAAAAGCAAAACAAGAGTTTTCATCTGACAAGTTGGCTAAAAAACAAGCAAGAACAAAGGAACAAGACAAGATGATAGCAGAAGAAGCTGCACACGTCAAGACTGAGAAAGATTAAAAGAGTTGTAGAAAGAAAGAAAGAAAAAACATCAAGAGAGAGACCAAATGAAAGGAAGAACCAGAAAACCAAAACAGAACAAAGAGAATGGAGCCACTTCACTTTCTAAACAGAAGAGGAGACTTGCAAAGTTAAAATAAACTATACTTCGGACGCCTCAGACAAAATAAGAAAATAACTTGATTATTTTTTGTTTTTGTATATTTTTCTTGTCAGATTCACAAGAAGAAAACAAGTCTTGGTAAATCGCTTTTGGAAAAGTATATGGTGGTTTCAGTTGCAGCCAAGCTGGAGAAATTGGACTTGGAACTAATAAGGAAAGAGAGAAGAAGAGGAGATATTTCTCTTGCTGATCTGATCCAAGCTGCCGATAACCAACGAGGAATATCGTTTTCCATATAGTCAACTGAATTCCTATGAACTGAGAATGTCGAGGCCACTGAAACTACAAATGAATGATGCTACATTTCATTCTTCGGATAAACTAGAAGGTTGCAAATCTTCCTTCAGGAGAAGTATTATTGCAAATGTAACAATCTAACGCTGATGTCTAAAGCTTTCAATATAATCAACAACAATGTAAACACAAATATTTATTATATTCAATTTAAAGTAATTTCTCAAATGTTTTATAAATTTAAAATATATTTTTAATATAAAATATTTTTATTGTTGACTTACCCGGCTAACCCATAGTATACACATAAATGAAACCCAAAATAATCTAAATTAACTATAAAAGAACTCTAAGTATTTCAATTAATTGGATATCTTTATTTGTGCAATGTCCATTTGAGCCAGTGTACACATGATTTTTTTCTGAAATATTGTACATGTGCACAATTAAATATGTGTATACAGTGTTTCAATTTTTTTTCCATGTAATGTATATTCTTTTTTTTAAGACTAATTTCAGAAGACGTACATGTAGATGTTTATTCACATATACACTTATCTTTTGTAAAAGAACATAGAAAATGTAAAATCATTTTATCTTGATGTCCATGATTCAATGTTGTACACATGTACATTAGATTCATATGATATCCACAAGTAGAATGCATGTACAGTAAAGTATATAGTCTATTTTATTTTGAAGAATAATATTTATCTAAGTATTTTTAAGGAGTAATGTATATATACTATAATGATTGATTTTAATTTTTATCTACATTAGTTTTAAGAGTAATATTTATCCAATTATTTATCTTATTATTCACTTGTTTTTAATTATTTTACTCATATAGATAGCATATTAGGTGTATATATTCCATTTGTGTGCAAATTGTATCTCTCTAATATTATTTGATAAGTCAGTTTCATATGTTCGCGTTCACGTTAACTGTCACGGTGGTTGAATACTTTGATACCCTTAATGAATCAAATATATCTAATTATCATTATCAATAAAATTATTTTATTTTATTTTTCCTTTCTATTTAGGTTTCCTTTTTATTTTCTTTTTAAATTAACCTATATAATAAAGAAAATTTTTTAATTTAAAAACGTAAAGATCTTTTACGTATAGTAGAATTCATAACAAGGAAAGTTCACAAAATAATCTTGATTTTAAATGTATATAAATAATCAGATAGAAGAAGATGTCCGGTGCATCTAGTCGTAAGTCGTCGTGTCTCTTCTTATAGCTTTTGCCGTTGCTAATCTAAGACACGGAATGTTTTCGCTTACAGCTTTTGGACAGGGATCTAGCAACAGTCCCCCTTTAGGCACCGACACTCAATCTCTGTTTGGTCAGAACAAGAACGCCATTAGTAATAAACCCTCTGGCGCTTCCAAGTCCTTTTGGTGGTTCTATTTTTGGAGCCCCTTCAACAGGTGTGTTTCTTTACAGCTCTTGGACAGGGATCTAGCAGCAGTCCCCCTTTAGGCACCGAAACTCAGTCATGTACTTCAACAGGTGTGTTTGGTCAGCGTAAGTAATCGTGTCTCTTTCTGGCTTTAGTATGTTTATAGCTTTGCCGTTGCATATCTGAAACTCTAACTACAGGAAATGAGCTCATTGATAGCGTCCATTAAACGCTATCTATTAATATCGTAGCGTTGTTGGAAACGCTGTGTCTTCCACCGCGACAATAGATATGAGAGCTATCGTAGCGCTTTTGTTTAATGCTATGATAAATACTTTTACTATAGCGTTTTCTGTTTTGCAATAGTTTATTTTTATAATAGCATTTATTTTACGCCATTAGTTTGATTATTAAGTGTTATAGTTGGTACTTGTGTCAGACCATACAACGTTTTCTATAGCGTGAAATGGCTATTGGGATGTATTTGTAATACAATAGCGTATCTTTAAAGAAAAAATGATTGCTGG
This sequence comes from Erucastrum elatum, assembly GCA_900406325.1. Taxonomy (NCBI): domain Eukaryota; kingdom Viridiplantae; phylum Streptophyta; class Magnoliopsida; order Brassicales; family Brassicaceae; genus Erucastrum; species Erucastrum elatum. Next base: position 4,756 of record OVBX01003952.1, on the reverse strand, counting down.
CTACACGAAGTATCGACCGTCACATTGCTAACCATGCAAACTAAATTAATGTATACTTAGCTACACAAAGTGTATGTAGTGCATGACAACATCCCTCAATTTAATGATATTATGTAATTAACATCACAAGTTTAATTTTATGCATCTAAAAACTGATGTAGACATGTGAAACCGTTTAGATATTTCGTTTCATCAATTAAAATATAATCAATCTGACCGTAATTTAACTAAAATTGGATTTTAGTCTGCGTTTTAAAAGCGTAAGAATATTTTTAACAAAATTTAATTTTAAAATCAATATTTTCTGATAAGTATTGTTTTAACCTTTTTATTTAATGTATTTGAAAACTATAAAATTATATTATTTTATTTATATAAAAATATGAAAGTTATATAAGATTTTTTTTTTCAATTATCTTAATCTGTTTTGTTTTATTTTAATAATAGTTCTGTAATTCATTTGATTAGTATGTGATATATAATTATTTGATATTTTTTTATAAAACTTATTTGATGTCTATTTATATATTGACTCTAAAATTTTATTTGTTTGATGTAAAATTAATTAAATTAATGAATTATTTTATTTCTATTTTCATAAACAAAACTTTAATAATAGATTTGTATTATTAGATTATTTTTATTCTTAACAGTATATAATTAATAACTATATACACAAGATAATATTTGGTTTAAGTTGACATCAAATGAGTTTAAAGAAATAAAATATCAGATTGACGTAAAATAAGTTTTATTATTAAAAATAATAATATCTTATATGACTTTCAAATTTAATATAAATGATATAATTATATAGTTATCAAATACACTAAAATAAAAATGCTAAAATTCTACTTCTCAAATAATATTAAAACATATTGATTTTGTAAATTGAATTTTCTTAAAATTACTCTTACGCTTTTGAAACACATATTAAAATCCAATTTAGTTAGATTAATGTCAGATTGATTATATTTTAATCGATGAAATAAGATATTTAAACGGTTTCTGATATCCACGTAAGTTTTTGAATGAATGAAATTAAACTTGTGATGTTAACTACATAACATCATTAAGTTGAGGGATGTTGTCATGCATATCATATACTTCGTGTAGCTAGGTATACAATAATTTAGTTTGCATGGTTAGCCATGTGATGGCTGATAGTTCGTGTAGCTAGCAATCATTTTTCCATCTTTAAATGTTATTTTTGGGTTACAAAAAAATTAGATAGCGTATTTTTAAGAGCTATTATTATGAATTTTGTAAAATTTTATTTGTGCAATAGGTGTGATCGATTTTTTAGAATTTTGATTGCCAATTTATATTTTGAATATATAGAAAAATATCAAATTCAAAATTAATATATTTCATTATTTAGAAAAAAAATATTAAATTCCAAATCCAAAATACAGATTATCATAATATATTTAAATTCCAAATCCAAAATACAAATATAATATTCAGCTACATAAAAAAAGAACAGATTACAATCAGCTTTTGCTCTAAGTTCGCCGAGCCTTGCCTCTGGAAGACGAGGTTCCTGCCTTGTTTCGCATGTTAGTCAATGCTCTTCGGTACATTGGGTCGATGTCTTCTTCATCTTCTTCAATACGGGTCAAGTATCCAAGAGCTCTCCGGTACTGTACTTCTGTGATCTCGACGACATCATCACCTGCTTCTTGTCGTCGCTGTTGGTGGAGTGGTGGAACATCAGCTGCTTCTTGTCTTGGCTGTTGGTGGAGTGGTGGAACAACAGCTGCTTCTTGTCTTGGCTGTTGGTAGGGTGGTGGAATGATCCCCTGTGCTGAAAGTGCTAAAACTATTTCTTTCCTAGCTTGCATTTCTGAATCATAGCAACAGCAAAAGTAAATGCTTGAACAATTAAAATCATTAGAAATTGTTAAATTATAAATAAGTTTACCGTGATATGAAATCCTCAATTTAGAAACCTACATCAGTTGCTATGTAGAAATTTTATCATCTAAAGGTTCATATGTAAAGAAAGACCTAACCTTTAAGATCCCTGCTACCTTTGCTCGTTCACCGTGAAGAAAACTACAAAAAAGAAACGATTTCTACAAAGAGGGTACCTCGTTGCTGTATTTGCTTCTTGCGGTGTCGAAATCTAAGGGCAAAAGTAGAAGACGATTTCTACAAAGAAGGTTACATATTTCGACAAAGAGGGAAAGATGATTTCGACAAAGAGGGTTACAGATTTCGACAAAGAGGGTTACAGATTTCGACAAAGAGGTAAGGGTTACATAGCTTGTGGAGCTTAAGAGATATGAGATTGCTTTCTTTTGGGGAGAAAATCGATAGAGATTTTGAGATGTGAGCAGGTTAAAGGGTTATGAGTTAGTGCTGATTTAACGGTGAGATGTAAGGAGTTAATCAGATCGTGTGGTTTAGAATAGCAATCCTGGTGATATGATATGATTGGCTGATTTAGCAAGTCAAGGGATTAACGGTAAGATGTGAGAAGGCTAAACAGATCGTGTGGTTTAGAATAGCTACCGTGGTGATATAATATGATTGGCTGATTTAGTTAATTAAGAGTAAAACTGATTAAAATGTTTTAAAAATAATTGTATCAAATAAAAAATGTGTTATAATTAATCAGTAATTAGATAACAATCATAAAAACATTACAAGTTATTAAAAAAATATTTTTATGTTTTTTATTTAACATATGTGAAATATATGTCAAGATTGAAACACTTGAAACAAAAATGTAGACAAAGCCATTTAGGATATAGACTTTTGAGTTTAGGTTTTGGATTAATAACTGAAACATATTGTAAGATTCTATTTCATGCTATTCTTATTTTGAAAAAACTTTTTGTAAATAAATCTGATTATGAATTTGTGTCAAGATTGAACACTATACCCTAAAATTGTATACCCTAAACCATTTATGGTTTTGATTATAATATTTGAAAGTACATTTTATTATTATTAATGCAAATGTTTTATTTAGTTTATTTATAATCTATGAATTTTAAGATTGAACACTATACCCTAAAATTGTATACCCTAAACCATTTAGGGTTTCGATTATAATATTTGAAAGTACTTATTATTATTATTAATGCAGATGTTTTATTTAGTTTATTTACAATCTATGAATTTTTTTTTTGTTATTACTAATGCATAATTTTCTTAAAATTATAATAACCAAACAACACACCAAATATTCAAAGTAGTACATAATATTCAAAGTAACAACACACCAAATATTCAAAGGTAGTACACACAGACATAAGCTTGTTTTTTAAAGTACTAAAGAGCATTCACGTTTTTTAAAAAGAAAAACAAAGGAGATTTCTTATGCGACATTACTTAAGCATTCATATATAAAGGATTTTGTCATTTGGCCAAGCAATTATACTGCCTTGAGCATCAGCAACGATTTGAAGTTCTGAATTAGTTCTCCAAAGTGGTGCATCTCAATGAATCACGAACCAGCTGAGAAATCTCTACTCGTCTTCACTCCTCTCAAAGTGAGATGGAAATTTTGAAAGCAGATCGAGCTAGAGTTTCTGTTAAAGTGAGCTGAGAGGGAGAGTGAAAATTTCACTAAGTGTTAAGCGGGTGGTGTTAACCGGATCTTTTTTATTCCCACTCCAAGTTTCGACAGCGTTTTAATTACGTAATGCTATGTATTCTAGGCGTAACCAAGCTATTTTTAAAGACGGCCTTTTCGTAGCGTTTACGAAAAATGAAACGCTATTAAAAACTAAAACATAGCATAACATACAAAAACGCTATAATGGACTGCTATAAATTCCTCAATCTCCTGTAGTGTCTAAATGTGTTTGTTAACAGCTTTTGGACCGGGATCTAGCAGCAGTCCCCCATCTGGGACCCAAACTCAATCTCGGTTTGGTCAGAACAACGCCACTGGTCCTGAGGCAGAGGCAGAGTTGAGCAGTTGCACCTTAGTGTCTATCTCTGGCATGTCAATCTACGAGGATAACAGCCATCAGGAGCTTAGATGGGAAGACTACATGAGGAGATAAAGGTTTGTATCTTTTGATCAACCTGAATTGATGTTATGTACATGTTATTTCTCTCAACCTTTTGATTGTCTGAAACATATAGTTCAAGCGTTTGTTTTGCAGGTTCGTTTGGGAATCAACAGTGCCATGATGAGGACTTCCAGAGAGGAGTTATAGGTATACATAGCAATTCCACGATTAACCCCCACTGATACGCAACCAAACCCTTTTGCAAGCCCTTTTGGTACGCTTACTGCTTTGCCTCAGATGTCATTCGGTCAAGGTGGAAATTCACCTCCGATTCAGTATGGAATCTCCAGCTTGCCTGTAAGTTTATCGTGCTTTCTCCAACACGAGCAAACCAACTTATTCTTCTATTATTTTTTTCGCGCAACCTTAAACCAAAAAAACTTCCTGTTATGAGTATGGATTGTGAACTGAATACTTTATTAGAATAGGGNNNNGTTTGGTGAGAGCGTCAGCTAGCTGATCCTTCGTAGAGACATGAGTGACACGCAAAGCCCCTGACTGCACATTGTTCCTAACAAAGTGGAAGTCCAGTGCCAAGTGCTTCATTTTTGAATGAAAGACTGGATTTGCACTAAGGTAAGTCGCACCGACATTATCGCAGTACACAGTCGGTGTGGTGCTGAGTGTGACGCCGAGCTCAGTCAACAAAGAGCAAACCCAACTTAACTCGGCTGCGGTGTTTGCGACGGACCTATACTCTGCCTCTGTAGAGGACCGTGCGACTC
>OVBX01003950.1:2665-15031 GCA_900406325.1 Erucastrum elatum | reverse complement strand
ATAGGTCCATACAAGTCAAGCTATGTGCCTCAGATGTCTGCAAAAAAAGTTCCCAAATGGTGCCAAAGTTACAAACTTTACACATAAAGCAACAAACTTTGATGATCAACAAGTCATATAGAGTCCAAACAAGTCAACCTATGTGCCTCAGATGTCAACAAATTGTACAAAACAGCTTAGTTTCAACAATAAAGCTACAAACTTTACACATAAAATACAAACTTAACACATGAAGCTAAGAACTTTGATGATCTACAAGCCATATAGGTCCATACAAGTAACGCTATGTGCCTCAGGTACAAAACAGCTTAGTGTCTACCATAAAGCTACAAACTTAACACATAAAGCTACAGACTTTGATGATCAACACGTCATGTACGTTCATACAAGGCAAGCCATGTCTACAAAATTGTACCAAACAGCTTAGTTTCAACCATAAAGTTACAGACTTTGATGATTAACAAACAAAGGAGGAAGAGAAAGGAACCAACTTTGAGATGGAGAAGGCCGCCACCGAGCCCAGGCTCGTCGCGATCGCTGCTAGTGATATCGAGACGAGCCTCGTTGCCTTTGAAGCAAGCACCTTTCCACTCGAGAGAGGCGTTGCTGTTGGGAGTTAAGGAACCGATGAAGACAGGCAACAGATCCACGGCGCTGTGGAAGCTGTTGAGGACGGGCCAGGAGACTTGGCGAGGAAGCATCGGGAGAACATCGTCGACGCTGAATGGGACCTTGAGGGGTTGACCCAAGTCAACGCAGAAACCTAGAAGAAGAAGACATGAGAGGAAGAGGAAGGGTTTCTGAGTCATCCGATTGGATCTTTACCGGGTCGGATCTCAAGTGGTTTGGTTTTTGAGACTTTTCTCCAAGATTTCTGGGGAATTTTTGAGAGAGAGGAGGGCTTAGGGTGGTGTCAAGGTTGAAGATGATGATCCATTGTTGTGATTTCTCTCTGTCTTGTCTCTGTTTTTGGTTGGACTTTTTGGGATGATGAAGAAAGAAAGAGACTTTTCTTACAAAACTGTTTTGAACATTCTTTGCTTTTCCTTCCTATCTACCACGTCATCATTACGGTTTGTCTCGTTGAAACTACACAACCGGTTTTGTTTTCGCTCTGGTTCGGTTTAGTTCGGTATTCGTGTCCAATTGCTTAACTTAATTTTGTAATCTGAATTGTTAATTTTTGGTCTCTTGTTCAGTGTGTACGACGAATATTCCATTTAGAAACAAGATACTTTGACCTCGTTGCTTCTTGCATTATTTCATTTCACGTTTATAATAATGGCATATATCAAGTAGGACTTTGATAGTTTTCACTAGAAACATTACATGATGATGAATGAGATAAAATTACCTAATAAATTAATGACTACAATGAATGAATGAATGTATGCAGATGCTGGTCCTTATCCACATAAATAATAAATAACTAGCTACAACTACTAACAAAAATCGTATGATGTGATATGTAACTAGAACTATTATAAGTGAAGATGTTGGTAGATAGACCGGTTTAGATCAACAATTTTGGAGAGTTTACATAGTGTCTGTCTGAATAGGTTTATTATTATTCCATACCATATTGGTTTTTGCGTTTTTTTTTCCTTTTGATCAAAGGTTTTTGAGATATCTCTATGAAAAAAACATCATTATCCATCAAGGTTGATTGGAGAATTGGACATTGGTGTCTGTACGTGGCTCCAAACTGATTTATAAAAAGATATGAAAAGAAAGATGTCTTGTCCTTTTTCAACTTCATTATATGGAAATGGTTTACGCTATGTGTCGACCTCTCTGTTCTCTTTGGACAGTTTTGATGAAACATAAACTGACCATATGGCAGAAATTTTATCCACCCTTATTTTATTTTCCCCATTTCTAATAGTCTGACAATGACTGACGTTAACCCACACAACTAAATTTGAGCAAGTTAAATAAGATTTAGACTTACAGTTAATGATCGAGGTGTCTTGAGATGGTTTTGCTATGTCACTGTAACGATCATATGATAAAATCCTCCATAAAGCTGCAACGAAATAGCGGATTTGTTACTGGGTTTTAGTAGCTTCTCACTTGAATATCTACAATCACAGTCTTCTTCCATGCAAGGAGTATAGATGCAAAGGGAGATAACCTCTTTATCCCAATTCAACAAGAGAACATGCCAATAACGATGCATCAGATTAGTGCCACAATACATATCAAAAGAAATAATAATTAGCTACAACATTTCACTTGAACATCTTATTTTGAATTAAATGTTAAATTTAATATAAAGAAAAATGTCTTTTTATAACTAGTGTTTCTCCTATGATTTTTCTATACAATCTTTAAAATCAAAACCACCTAATTCTTCAAGTCAAAATTCTTTTTCTTTCAACACTTTCCTCCACTCTACCTAGCTCTCACTTCTACTAGATACCCAGCTCTCATTTCTACTGGATTCCAGTTCTCACTCCTACTGAATACTTCCAACAATCATCCCCTAGCAACCTCATTCTCCCATCTACCTAGCACTCATGATGTAATTTTTTTTGGTCTGGTTTCACCTCTTTGCCGGAATGTAAATATTTTTCTCCAACGAGAATTTACCCGAGTAGTGGAGTGTCTACGAGACATTCATTTGCCACTAGACCTAACCTTAATAAAAATAGTTTTGTCGAACCGGATCAATATTGATAACGAATGTAATGATTACAAATAAAATCAAAACCAATAATATAGCTCACAGAGCGTATAAGTGTTTTTGTGCATTAGTGGTATCCTAATGACCATGTGTCCATCTAGTGAACTTGGTTTATCTTTTGGATTTCGGGTTGTTGAGTAACCGTACTGTAAAATGACTTAGTCTGGAGTTTTCTGCTTCGAACCCTGAGCTTTCTACCTCAAACTTCGAGGTAACCGTTGGACGAGATAGTTGGACCTAGCCAATGAACCGCATACATATGTTGAACCAATTTGTCTAGAGTGAATTTGTGTGTTAAATACAACTCCTAACAGTAACGTTGTTTTTTCTTAGACCATGACGATTGACCGAGTCATGTATTTCAACGAGTGATCTTTCATGTTAAAAGGTAGAGGTTGTAGAATGTATGAATGAAATAATGTTGTTTGTATAATTAACATAAAACACAACTTTAGTAAAAACCATCTCCTTGCTCCTAAGTGTACGGTAAAAATAAAGTAAAATCCTTGCAAACTTAATAAAGAAGAAGAAAACAAGTCAATAATTGATGCAGGTAGGGTTGTTCCCAAAGGAAGTGGCCTTTGTCTCAGAACCCGTCTCGAACCGTAAGGTGGTTTCATCGCACGCATACCTCATAACTCCCGTCGATTTTTCTCTACAATCCGTAAGAAACAACTGTGATCCGAACTTCACTTCCTTCTTCTCTTTGATATCTTTGATAATGTTTTTCCCAACCAAACCTCCTATATCTTCTTCATAGATAGATACTGAAACCCTAAGTTGTTGAGGCCTGTTGAGTTTGAGATTCTCGTACCTGTGTCTAGAGGAGATAGCAATGGTAATATTCTTGTAAAACAAGGAAGCTTGAAGGTCTCCTTGAAGACATATAAATTCACCAGGAAGTGTATCGGGGATCCTTGTCAATAAATCCCAAGTGGCACTGAGATGAGTTTGTGTGATATTATGTATCGTGAAATCCACAGAAGCTACTTCTATTTTTGGCACCACGCCACTAAACCACCAAATAAGACCAAAAGGAAGCATAAAAATGGCTAGAAAACAAAAACCAAAGCCAATTGGTAAGAAGCCGTCTTCTTCTGCTTCTTCTCTTCGTGTGGGTGCCATTATGCAAGATTGAATAGAGAGAAAAGATTGAAACTTTTTGATAGAGATGGTAATGAATGTTCCTTATGTATATATATACACACACACGAGATTTTTCACAATCCTATTTAAGATTCGGATCAGAAAAAAAAAGGAAAGGAAATAAATAATTTCTCTTTATTTGTTTGGGATAGGAAGAATGTTCCTTTTCTTTTTTTTCTTCAGAAAAAGGAAACTTTACATTCTCAGTACAAAAAACCTTTAAAAACTCCAAAATCTTGAAAATACGCTAAAAAAATCACAAAGTTTCATTTTAACCATTTTTTTTTGTGAAAGTTGTTTTTGCGAGAAGTCAACTAAAAATTCAGAACACAACGCAAAACAATTTCAGCGACTACAAGCAGAGTCGCCTGGACACGCAAGAATCAATTAAGTGATCGAGAAAAGAAACCGTACAGACCTAGAAAGCCCTTAGAGGAGGATATGTTGGGGGAGTTGCAATAGTGGATAAGATATATATCTATCAGTTGCTTTAGTCCTTATCGTCTTGATTCTTGGTTTGTGGATCTTTCCGAAGAGGAAGGAGTTAGTGGAAGTTTTTGAAGATTGGGAGGTGCAGTTTGGTCCACATATGTTTGTTTACAAAGATCTACGCACTGCTGCAACACAGGGTTTCAAAGATACTGAGCTTCTCGGTAAATGAGAGTTTGGGAAAGTCTACTAGGGTACGAGTATCCAAAATAGAGATGGCAGCGAAGAGAGTTTATCATGTTCAAGACAAGGCATGCCAGAGTTCATTGCTGAGATCGCAACCATTGGCCGCTCCGACACCCTAACTTAGTTGGCTCCAGGGAACAAATTAAGGTGAACTCTACTTGGTGTCTGCCAAGAGGCAGACTTCATAAGTTCCTCTACCACTAACCAATGGAGGTCTAGATTGCGCTCAAAAATTCAAGATCATCGAAGATGTACCTAGATGTGTTTGAGGGGAGGTGAGAATACGCAGCGCGTGAATTAAACGTATTGGTCAACGAGGAAGAAGGGTAGAAAAACCACCAAGCCACGAGGCTAACCGAGCGAGATTGTCTTAAATGATTGGTTTATAGACCGTTGCAATAGTGGAGATATACTGCAGGTGGTTGATGAAAAGCTAGCGTACAAGTATCTGGCGTCACAAGTGATTCGGGTTTCTAAGTAAATGATGAAAACTAATTAAAAATTGACGCAGGTAAGGTGGTTCTTCCCGAACGAAGTAGCCCTCATAACTCCTGTCGTCTTTTCTCTACAATCCATAAGAAGCAACTGTGATTCGAACTTCACTTCCTTCTTGTCTATGATATCTTTGATAATGTTTTTTTTTCCAACCAATCCGCCTATATGATCTTCTTCACATATAGAAAGCTAGACTTACTCTTAGTGACGATACCACTGGTATTATACCAGAGAGTAATCCATCTTCAGAAAGTAGAAATAAAGTTGGTCAATTCATAACCTTTTAAGTAATAAAAGAAACACAAGTTTGCCTAGTTACCATTCTTTTCACTCTGAGCTAAAAAGACTTCGAAGGCGTCCATAAGGTCTGGATACATTCCAATTAAAACTTCTCCACCTGAAACAATAATAATAAGGTTAAGCAGATAAGCATACCAAAGAATGCAATTCAGGTTGGTTGATTATTTCCTTTGAAAAGAGATTAAGACATCGTAAGAACTCTTGGTATTTAGAGGTACTAAGCGTCGCCTTCACTCTATCAACAAAAGCAATTTCTGTTACATGACCTGTCACTACAAAAGTCAGTTTCAGGACACAAGGCTGCATGAAACCAAATCAAGAAACTCACTCCTACTTGAATTTCTTAAATTTATTTAATGTATATAGTAAAAACTATTTTATAAATTTATAAAATTATATATTCTAAAATCTAGAAATGTAAAAATGATTTTTTTTTGTAAATTAATAACTTTATAAAATAATAAAATATTATAATTTCAATTTTTTTAATTTATAGAGTTGTTACTTTAAGTTTTAACTGTATATAGAGTCATAGCGAAAGTAAAATTCAGTGCATGAGGGGACACTGTGAAAATAAAATAAAAACTAGGTATTTAGGAAGTTAACCTAAGGACGGCTCTTTACAAGCTTATGGTAATTTTGTTAATGTGTATTTCCATTTATGTTCAGTTGACTGATTGACTCAAAAATAATTAGATCAAGTTCATGAATTCTATATGCATCATCATATCAACAACAATTTGAACTATATACCACATATTAACCGATGTCAGAATAACTCAACTTGAACAAAAAAGACACCAATGTATACCCTCTAAATTCTAATACAAACCAACGTGAAATTGTAAACAAGATATTATACGGATGAAGGAACCAAAGAACAAGATCAATATACAAAAAGTTACTAACATATATATCCATATAATTTACACTTAAAGCAGAAATAATAGCAGACGAGGTTATAATAAAAGGGTTAAAACTAGCAAGAGAGTGGATTCTCGCACAAGGAAACATGCAACCAACGAAGAAATATGTACCTAGATCAAACAGGAGGAACCATTCTCAGGCGAATCTACTCTCCTCCATCACATGCAGATCCGACACAGCTTGGGACAAAGCATCCAAAAGAGCAGGACTCGCTTGGAGTATCTCAGGACGTTCAATCATTGACAATAAGCAAGGAAGCCACTCCGGGATCACGATGTACTTCGATTACTCATGCTCATTCGAGCAATCAATTTCGAAAAATCTGTTTAAAAAAGATCTTAACAAGATCTTCATTTTCAAAAATTATATGTAAATATCTTCATTAATTTCGTAATTAGTTTTTAAATAATATATTAGTTGTTTTTATAAAATAAAAAATAAATATTCTATCTTATTTTTATCTATTATATAATCACAAGTTCATAACCAATCATATTATTTATCTAAATATTTTAAAAATATCTTAATTTTAAAAAATATATATGTAAATATTTTCACTAATTTCGTAATTATTTTTAAAATACTATTATACATTAATAAATTCACTGGTTTTTATAAAATGAAAAATAAATATTCTATCTTATTTTTTATCTATCATATAATCACAATCAATCATATTATTGTTCTAAATACTTTCATTTCCAAAACTTTTATGTAAATTTCGTAATTCGCAATGAACTATTATTATGTATTAAAATATATTCAATTATTCTTCATAAAATTATAAACTAAAATTCTATCATATTTTTATTTATTTTATAAATATAATCAATCATGTTAAGAAGTATTATACTGAACTAAATATGATAAATTATATTAAATTGATAAATTTATAAATTTTATTTTCATAAATACAAAAATTTACTACTTTTGTATTTATTTAAAATATAAATGAATATTTCATTTTTCAGTTAAACAAACTTTTAAATATTTAATTAATTTGTGATTGTTTAAAGTGATATTAAATTGAACAAATTTTATCGTAAATACCACATAATGTAAGATTTCCATTAGTGTTCATATTTTAATAAGAAACAAATCACTAATAATTTGAAACAATCAATTAAATTATCGTATTGTTTATGAAATTGTTGTGTCTGAAAATATTTTATTAAAATATTGTAAACATTTAAATGGTATACTACTAATAATGTAAATCAAATATTTATATGTATAAAATGAAAATATAAACCCGCACGGTTGTGCGGGTCGAGATCTAGTATTAGTTAAAGTTTGTTTATCATAATGGTTATAGTTAGTGAAACACACACACACGCGCATATATATAAACACATATATATACCTCATGATGGACCTCAGTAATACTCTTCTTATTTTCTTTGAACATTTGCAATATCTCTACTAAGGACTTGTATGCATGCTCGTCTTGAAACCTTGCCTACAAATAAACGATACTTACTGGGAGATGGTAAAACATAAAATATGAATATAATTTGTTACTAGGGCTAGAATACAAGCTGTGTTTAATTTCTTTTAAAATTTCGATATTTATAGCATAAAATAAACTGAGAGTCAAATCGTTAGTCAAATTGTATATCCCTATTTCCTACCATGGGCGAGTGTGTGTACTTGACCTTGTTGATAAATTCCGTAGCATCCCGAAAGTCAGGCTTCCTTCCTTGAGTTTGATCCTTCGTGAGTGTTATCTTATAGCCCGGCGCGCGGCAAGAAATTATTGAAACCCAAAAGCAGGTCGTTGTGTTCCTTAAAGAGTTGACTCACCTTTGATAGGACATCATTGTAAGTAGAAGGAACTCTGCAATTAAAACACCATTAAATTCTTCAACTTCTCATAAGTCATAAGACTATTATGCGGAGAGACATTGAACAAATTAAAGATGAAAATTAATGGTCAACACATAGAAAATACCTTGCAAGTCTCAAGTGCTTCAAGAGCTTCGTAATTTTATCATATATTTCAAGATTATCAGGAAACCTATTCATCACGGTATGGAGGTACTCACGCACATCCCTTGTAGATTGCCTCTTTATGATCATGATTTGAAATTTCCTAGAATTGTTTAGAGACGAAGTAAGCAATGTAAAATAATCTTAAGCCACAAAAAAAAAATTCGAAACGTATTTACTATTCAAATAATCCATCGAATTCCATCCCAAAATACAAACATAAACAATCACGAAGCACAGTTAGTAACAGGTATTAAAAAGCATAGGGAATATTTCAATGAATATCAAGATCAGAAACTAGAGAATTTGAACCTAGCCTAGTCCAGATATATTTTACAAGATAATTAAATACAAAACGTTGGAACAATTACCACAGAATGAGAGAAATGAAAAACATAGAACTACATCATACAACTCTCAAATCTTAAGCGATACCTAAGTCATCATCCAGAGGGAAATGTTTCTCCTTACCTCACACAGCACGCAGACAAGTTTTGAACTATTCCCACAAAAGTAGACAGGAATGTTTTATGGTTTAAAATTATATTACATTGCATTTATATACAAATGTAGAATAAACAAGAAAATCATTTTTTCTAAGGTAGTAATGAAAATATATCTTTTATTTCCTTCCTTTTATTTGACTAAATCAATTCATTCATAGAAAATATTTGAAAATATATAATAACATACACAGCCAACAATTATATTTATAAAAGCTTAAAGAAAATTGATCTCTTCTAGCTATTTCTTGATACTATATAGGTGGATATCATAATTCTCTTCCTTAGTTAAAGATTTAAACCTCTCTTTCTCTATTAAAAAGGTACAATCGTCATATATAAGTTTACTTTACGTACTGTGTCTCAGTCGGACAAAAATTTCATGATCAAATGGTTGATTTTCTTCGAGTGACTTTCCAAACTCTATAATTATCTCATATTTTAAGGGAAAAGACAAGGAACAAAACGTAAAGTTAAACTAATAATTTAGAAGCATAATTATGAAGATATTGTTTAAGAACTTATTAGTTTACTGATAAATTGATATTTATTTGACTTTGAAAACATTCAAAAGAAAATAAAGGAAAATTAATATTGCATAATATAAATAAGTTATTCCACAACTGCTTTTTATGAGATGGCTATTCAACACCTTATTCGGGAAACAAAAAAAAAACTAGTATATTTACTAGCATATTTGTATAGCTCCCAAGTCTGCCAAAATGAATTTGAAAAGTCAAAATAGATAAATTATTTTTATTTCATCTTTTATTATTTCATACTGTCTTTTATCTTCTTCAGAAACAACCGGTAAGCCCTTAAAAAGCTGAAGATTATTGTATTCAATATTGTTGTATCTGATTATACCAAAGTTTTTCTCTCCTTCTAAAAATATGAACAACTAAAGACTTGTAAACTGGTAAACTAGTTTAAACATTCACAGATGGTAGATATTATTGCAAAACAGATGTACTATGATAAAGACATGACTAATCTTTTCATTGGACATGATGCTAAGCTGTTACATGCATCTTCGTGGAAATCAAAAATCCTCAGGAAATAAATCACTTTATTTGATAATCCATATCATATATTTTTTTTGCCAACCAATTTATATTATACTAGAGATTTATATAATTTTAATGTTAAATATAGCTTAAACCTTAGAGTTTTTAAAAAATTAAGTTTGTTTTTATGTTTATATTATATCATTTATTTGTTTTCAAAGATTATATTTATTGTTAGAAATATCATTAATTTCTATTTTAATATATTATCTTCAACATGTTAAATGTTTCTATTAATCTTTTAGTAATCATGTTTAAATCTTTCTTAAAATTTAAATTACCCTACATATAATAAAACATAAACGTTTTCTATTATCTTATGTATATTTATATTTTTGTTACAGATTATCTGATTGATTTTTTTAATTATTATTTGAAGTATAGGTAAATAAGCTTTATTTATATAAATATATAATTTTATAAATGTGTAATAATTTTGAATATTTAAATCTGTAGATTTTAATGACCAATAAAAATGAGTCAGTAATTCTTTAAGTTTTGAAGCCATATTAAAATTTGTTTGGCATTTCCCTTTATTATTTTTAAATAATAATAAATATAAAAATGTAAAATCTGTAGTAGATTTCAATATGAACGATTCCGTTGGTAGCCGTCGGACGAGATAGTTGGACCTGGCCAATGAACCGCATGTATATGTTGTACCAATTTGTCTAGAGTAGATTTATGTGTTAAATCCAATTCCTAACAATAACGTTTGTTTTTTTCTTAGATCATGATCAGTCATGTATTTCCAACTAATCAATTTTAATATTAAAGCATAGAGATTGTAGACTGAATGAATGAAATAATGTTGTTTGTCATTAACAGAAAAAACTATCTCGTTGCTCCTAAGTATTCGGTAAAAAAAAATAAATATATATATATATATATATATATATATATAAAATAAAACCCTTGCAAACTTAATAAAAATAAAGAAAACAAGTCAAAAATTGACGCAGGTAGGGTTGTTCTTGTTCCCAAACGAAGTGGCCTTTGTCTCAGAACCTGGCTCGAACCGTAAGGTGGTTTCATCGCACGCATACCTCATAACTCCCGTCGACTTTTCTCTACAATCCGTAAGAAACAACTGTGATCCGAACTTCACTTCCATCTTCTCTTTTATATCCGTGATTATGTTTTTTCCAACCAAACCGCTTATATCCTTTTCGTAGATAGAAGCTGAAACCCTAAGTTGTTGAGGCGAGTTGCGTTTGAGATTCTCGTACCTGTGTCTAGAGGAGATAGCAATGGTAATATTCTTGTAAAACAAGGAAGCTTGAAGGTCTCCTTGAAGACATATATAGTTATCAGGAAGCCTACTGGGGATCCTTGTCAATAAATCCCAAGTGGCACTGAGATGAGTTTGTGTAATATTATGTATCGTGAAATCCATAGAAGCTACTTCTATTTCCGGTACGGGAGTTGGTTCATCAAGCCACCGAAGAAGACCAAAAGGAAATAGATAAATTGATAAGCCAATCAAACAACAAACGACAATTGGTAATCCGCCTTCTTTTTCTTCTCTTGGCGTGGGTGCCATTATGCAAGATTGAACAGAGAAGATTGAAACTTTTTGATAGTGATAATAATGAATATATGTGGCATATATATACGCACGCGAGTTTTGCCATAATCCTATATAAGATTCGGATTAGAAAAAAGAGAAAAGTTAACTCCTCTTTTGTTTCGGAATTGGGACATATCCATTGTTAAATATTAAAACCCTTTTCTAAAAACTGAAATTTCAGTGGAAACACCATGGGCTACAGGTTAAGATTTAAGAGCTTCTACACCCAAATTTGAAGACTGGAGTGAACCTCAAACTATGTAGTTTTTTGCAGATTACAATAAATCCAAATTTAAAGTTCAGGAAAGAACGGTTTATTAATACAGACTACAGAAGAAAGACATACAAAAGATTTTCATCATGATGCAAGTAAATCTATATAAACTTTCTTAATGTAATATCATGATAAACAATGGCTGAGCCAGCCATAAAATTCACCATGGGCAATATAAAGTTCAACCTTAAAATCATATGGGGCATTAAGAGGCTTTTTAACACTTAATCATAATTTCTTTTTTAAATTCAATGCAAATATATTTTTTCCAATAATTCATATGGGGTAGCTGCCTTCCTTTCCTCCTATGTATCTCCGCCACTAATCAGATTATAAATCAGCGTTAGAAAAAAAAAACTGAAATTTTGAAAAAGTAAAAAAAGTTTTGATAAGAGAAAATTCAAGATTAACTTCAATCGTTAATGGAAATTTATGTCAAAAATCAGAACACAACGCAAAACAGTCTTGTTCTACAAGTAGAGTCGACGGGACAGACAAGAATCAATTAAGTGATCGAAAAAAGGAAACACATATCGAGACCTAGAAAGCCCTTAGAGTAGGATATGTTGGGAAGCTGCATTAGTGGATGATACATTTCCACGCATTTTCAGTGATAAATCTCGAAAATCATATGGTAGCAAATTGAGCTTGGTACCACCTTTGACCAACCATTAGATCCCATGTGGGCATTGACATCAACAGCTTAGTTTCAGATATAGACCACTCTCGTCTTC
>OVBX01003949.1:0-15612 GCA_900406325.1 Erucastrum elatum | reverse complement strand
TCCTCGTAAACTCTTCGTAAATTTTCCTAGAAAGTTCCTCGTAATAAACGTACTACGAGCTCTCGAGGAAAAGCTCTACTATGAGCTTACGAGGAAAGCTTACGTGGAGTTTACGAGGAAAACTTATCCACGCTTTTACGAGGAAATATTTCCTCGTAAGTTAGCTAGAACGTTACGAGGAAAATAGGCTTTACGATGAACGCCTTTCGACGAAACGGGTTTCCTCGTAATTTCCTAGTAAATGACCTTTTACTAGGAAATAACGAGGAGAACCCGCCCTAGTAAATGGCCTGTTTTCTTGTAGTGCATATACAGTCGGAAAAAAATCACTCTTGATCCTAATCCTGTTATATATTTTTTAATATTATTCATCATAAACGGGAAAAGATAGCACAAGTGGTAAGAGTCTTGGGAGCTAATGGTCATGTTTCTGGGTTGGAACCACCTGAAAGGGAACTGCCTCTTCCCTGTCACCAAATGCGATATTGAATGTTGGGCATTGTTCTCAGCTCAGATATAGTCTTTTTAGGTGAAATGAACCGCTGTCTGACCGGACCTGAAGGAATGATCCGCGTAAGTGAGAAACCTCGGATTATCAAAAAAAATATTTATTCATCATATTGAATATGTTAACGATAATATATCGTATTTGTTATCTGCCACGTGCCGCCTATTAGTTATGAACTTATGATACAATGCATGACGCTTAAAAACCTAACCAAACCATTCCCACTTTATTCAAACTGAGTTCTATACAGATCATGTTATACAAATCTAAAGTTTTTTTCAGGTTAAACGGATCCAAACTGAATTACAACTTAATCGATATTTTCATATATTTGAAACTAAAAATACATTAGCAAGTTGGAAACTTAAAAAAAAAAGATTCCAACTGAAACCCATATTAGTTAGTACCCGCAAAATATGAAATTATAAAAACAAACTACTTTGGTCAGAAAATGCAGATCATATTAAAAGGGTTTTTTTTTTTTTTGGTATGAATGTTAAATTTATATTAAAAGGGTTGACCAGTAAAACAAGAGACTTAACCAAAAGGTCAAGAAGACACCTGAGGTAGTGAGGTTTATTCAGAGAAACATGTGTTCACATGGACTTCCCATCTTTCACTATCACACTTTTTTTTTTCTTTTTGAGGGAACCATACGACTCCAATCATTTATTATATTTCCATACCGTTTCAGTTATTACAGTTATGGAGTTAGTTGCATCCCTATCTTCTTCTCCAGCTCTTTCTTCCATTTGTATTTTAATAATTCGTGTTGTACCACTTTTCTTTTGTTCCATGCACATTTCATGAAACCAGTTACATTTGAGTGCCGGTAAATAAATGTGACGTAGATTTACATCATAATTCATATATAATATCACCATTCACTTAAGTAGGATGTGTCATTACGTACTCTGATGATCTTCGCAATTTGGCTTCTAATTGAAATTATGAGATGAACCAAAACAAGCAGCACCTGCCCCTAATCTCAAGGTCAACGTATAGTTATTATATAATTGGGTTTTAGTGATTTCAATAACATATACGTTGGTCAAACCAGCAGTAATCCAAGAGAATAGTTAAAAGAAATAAATGTTGGAATATTTCCATGTTACGAATATATATTCAACTATTCATAAAATGTACAGGAAATGGGTGATAATACAATACAGAGGCGGCATGAAATTAGGTAGCCTTTAGGCTTAATTTAAAACTGTAACATGGGATTTGAGTCCCTAATCAGTGATCTTTTTAATTAAGTCACATGATTAATCAGCTGACTCTACCGATCGGATCCAATTAATAAAAATAGAAAGAATTCGTTTATATATAAGTAAGCAAACAAATATTTTGGCAATTCCACTTTAGCAATAATTTGTCATTTTCACTCGTAGTATATAATTTTATGTTTAACGGCCTTTTTTTTCTTTGCGAGATTCTCTGCCAATAATTGCACTTATTGAAAGAAAGGGGTTTTATTTTAGTTTACTAAAATAAACTAAAATTATTGTTAAATGTCATACCAAATAATTTTCAGATGTTAGAAATGATTGGTATTACATACATACCCACCAAAATATTTGACCAAAATGTGGCTGATAGTGTCGCACTTGATCATTATGTCATATCCTCTTGTCAGTTTATTTTATTTAGTCCACTTATGGTCTTCATCTATTTCATTGGTTATATTTGTGTGTTTATTATACATTTATTAATCTATAATATCGATGTTCATATATTAACATAAGACCTTTTAAAACAAACTATCTTATTACTCCCTCCATTTCGAATTATATATCGTTTTGAAGCAAAATTTTCGTTTCAAAATAAGAGTCGTTTTATGATTTCAATGCAAAATTTATTGACTTTTTATTATAATTTACTTTTATATTGGTTGAAATCTGGTTAGGTGTATTAATAGTGATGTTTTTATCTAGTAAATATACAAAATTAAATATTTTATTAATATGTGTGCCAAAGTCTAGAACGACAAATAAAGTGAAACTGAATGAATATTTTATTTAGCCCACTTATGATCTTCATCTATTTCATTGGTTATATTTGTGTTAGATTAGTATATTTTATTAATCTATAATATTGATATTCAGATATTAACATAAGACCTTTTAAAACAAACTTTCTTATTATTTTATTAAATCACTCAAATGAGATAAATAGTTACTATTTAATATCATTTATTATTTTAAATTATGTATTTATGAATGTTTTAATTCTTGTCGTGATTTGTGAATGCTTTTAGTTAAAAAAAAACAACAAAAATCATCGATATTTCAATTGTATTTTCTTGTTCAGGCTCTAGTTTTTATTGCATCAGATTATTTAAAACATTGACGTATGAGGAGTTTATTATTTCATTTCCCATGTTTCCATGTGATGATGACACACACAGATTTGGCTTCCCAATCGTATTCCTCGTAGATACTTCTCTTATTAAACACAACCAAAATATTCTCCCCCTCGAGAAGATTTTATTGTCTACTACTAAAATACTTGTGCGTTACAACTTTATATAATGAATTCTCAAGAAAAGTAATACTATGTCATACATATGTCGTTACAACTTTACTACTTTATCGTTGCTTAAATTTAGTTAAAAATTTGTTTACCAGAATCTACTATGTCATACATATGTCCGTAAACTCTTAAAATTAATCTGTAAACAGATCAAGTGGTAAATTATGTCATATTAAAGTATTACCCCTTCCGTTTTTTATATAAACAGATCTAAAACTATGCACATAGATTAAGAAAATCATTAACTTTTTATATTTTCTAAAGAGAAAACAGCCATTAAAATCTTATACTTTCAAATTAAAGCCAAAAAAATCTCCAACTCATATTTGAGCAAAAAAATCACCAACTTTCAAAAATTGATTACTAGATATGGACTCGTGGGTTGCACGGGTTTTGGTTAATGTTTTCATTTAATAAAAGACATAGAAATGAGAAAAAAATGTAGTGCACTTTTATGATTTTGCATATATTGTGTGAAAATTATAAATGTAAGAATTATTTTTCTCACATAAATTTTGGTTAATACTCAAATTTCAATAATCATAGCACATAAGGAAATTATTACCAACTATATACATAGGATTAGAGTAAAAATCATACCCAAAAATTCAAATCGAACTCAACATAAAGTAATACGAAATAGAGCAAAATACAAAGAATTTGAAAGTTGAATCAAGCCAATTGGAGTTATGACAGTCATACACTTTCTTAAAGACTTAAATTAATGCATGTTTGTATTAACTTTCTATGTTATTCTTCTTGTTCAAACATATTATAATTCTTCTATGACAATTTAGTAATGTTTGTGTTGTAATTGTAGGATTTCAAAAAAAATTATGTGCATTCGTTAGCATTTATATATTTTGGTCGGTTTCGTTTATTCATCTTTAAAATATCTTCAATTCCCACCTACATATATTTATCTATCTTTTCTTTAAAATAGAAAAATTATATTATAAATGTGAGTCTCTCCATTGTATGACTATGCTATAAAGTTTCAATATTTTAAGGAAAAAGTGTAATGAGATGATATTTTATCTCTATATTTAAAAACAAAAATATCACATTTTTATTATTTCTCTTAAATAAAGGAACTCTGTTGCATAATCACACATTAGAGCACTATACATCTCTATAATATAATTTCTCTATTTTAGAAGAGAATATAGATACTAATATATCAGTGAATTGGAAATAATTTTTGTTTTTTAATCAATAGATAACATGATGGATCAACATTTTTATCATGCAATTTAGAGGTAATGAAACTATTAGTACTTTATGCGATTTGATATTGTTTGATTCTTATGATATGTGTATGATAAAAACGATGTTTATGAATCTCAATTGTGTGAATAACTGTTTATGAAAATAATTTGCAGAACATGTTGTCATAGACATGAATAAGACACAATCATTAAGAAGGTTTTGTAATTTCATTTCATATATATGATATTAAATATCAGATATTTATTTTGAAATCTCATTTATTAAAAAAAAAATTGATTATTCAGCTTTTCTCACTTTGGATCTGCAGTTGTAGTGACAAACATTTACAGAAAAGAAATATTGATATATGCCTAAATAATAATTTTCTGTATAGAACAAATTAATTACATAATTATACATATACAAAAAAATTATAAAAAAAAACAAAATAAATAGTTATTTATTTTTATAACTATTAGTTGTTGACTTATAGATCAATATATATCAATAATATAAAAAAAATTGGTTAACACTGATTAATTATGTTAATATAAATTATGAGAAACATTACATAGACTTATCTAAAAACAATAATTTTACATATATTATGAGGATTAACGTAACTACATTATCATAAGTTGTTTTATAAGATCCACACCATACAATATTCTTTGCACAATGCTGAAAATATCATATAAATATATTATCCAATTTACCCTTAGTCAAACATGAATCAAATGAGAATTTCACAGAAAATTAGCTAACTATATGAAAATTATAAGATTATTTTTACAACTCTCTTTCGCTTAGAATTTAAATAAGGAAAAATATTTAGATTTTCTTATAAAATACTTTGTTGCTTGTATTCTCAAGTTTTTGTAATTTTTCTTAACGAATTTAAAACTACTATTTTCTTTCATAATTATTTTTCTAGACCACATAGTGTAAAAACATTAACCTTTAGTCAAACATGAACCAATGACGCTTTTATAGAAATGTAGGTAAATAATATGATTACTTTTACAACTCTTTTTAGTTAGAATTTTAATAAGGAAAAATATTTATATTTATTATAAAATAATATGTTGTATTCTCAGATTTTTATATTTCATTTTTAAAGATTTAAACTACTATTTTCTTTCATAATTTTTTTTTCAGGATTAGAAAAAGAAAATTATAATTTCCTTAAAAGAAAAACTAATTTTCATAACATTTAGAATTTTATTTGTTTATTATTTAAAAAGGGAAAATTGCAATTAAATTATTATTTGTATTGATTTTTTTTAATTTACAATTTTTTGTTAAAAATAAAAGGAAAAATGCTAATAGATAACTATTCAATTCTATTTATTCATGATTTAGTAATTATTTGTATGTATTTTTTTCCTTTACAATGTTTTGTTTAAAACTTAAATGGAAAATACTAATAAATAACTATTACAATTCTATTTGTTCATGATTTTGTAAAGGGGAAAATTATTTTCATATAACTTTACAGTTTTCTTTCTTTTGGATATAAAAAGAAAAAAACTATTAAATAATTATTTGTATGAAAAAAGCTTTTATTTATAATATTTTGTTTGAAACTTGAGAAGGAAAAATACAATTAAATAACTATTTATATATAAATTATTATTTAACACATGTCACAATCCTAAATATATGATTTTTTATTATATGATTATTTTTATTTATTTTTGGTTTACAATATTTTGTTTAAAACTTAAAAAGAAAAAATAATATGAAATAACTATTATAGTTCTATTTGTTCATGATTTAATAATTATTTATATGGATTTTGTTTTCCTTTACAATGTGTTTTTAAAAAACTTAAAAGGAAAAATACTGATAAATAACTATTATAATTATATTTATTCATGATTTTTTTTTTAAAAGGGAAAATTATTTTCATATATATATTTACAGTTTTCTTTCTTTTGGATATAAAAAGGAAAATACTATAAAAAATTGTTTGTATGAAAAAAGCTTTTGTCTACAATATTTTGTTTGAAACTTAAAAAGGAAAAATACTATTAAATAACTATTTATATAAAAATTGTTATTTAAAACATGTCACAATCTTAAATATATAATTTCTTATTAAAAGATTATTTGTATTTATTTTTCGGTTTACAATATTTTTTTAAAAATTAAAAAGAAAAATACTATTAAATAACTATTATAATTCTATTTGTTCATGATTTTTTTTAAAAACGAATTTATTTTCATATATCTTTTATTATTTTCTTTTTTTCGGATATAAAAAATATAAAATACTATTAATAATTATTTGTATGAAAAACAATTATTTACAATATTTGTTTAAAACTTAAAAAGGAAAAATACTAATAAATAATTATTTAGATAAAAAAATATTATTTAACACATGTCACAATCCTAAATATATAATTTCTTATTAAATGATTATTTGTATGGACTTTTTTGTTTACAATATTTTATTTAAAACTTAAAAAATAAAAATAATATTAAATAAATATTATAATTCTATTTTAAAAATGAAATTTATTTTCATATATCTTTTATAATTTTCTTTGTTTTGGATATAAAAAAGGAAAATTACTATTAATAATATTTATAATAAGATTTTTAATTATAAGATAGATTAACACATGTCACAATCTTAAAGTTTTAATTGTCATGTGTCGTGATCATGTTAATTAGTAACTTTGAAAACTAAGCTTTATATAATGTTCATGATTTTTTTTAAAAGGGAAAATTATTTTCATATATATCTTTACAGTTTTCTCTCTTTTGAATATAAAAAGGAAAATACTATAAAAAATTATTTGTATGAAAAAAGCTTTTGTTTACAATATTTTGTTTGAAACTTAAAAAGGAAAAATACTATTGAATAACTATTTATATAAAAATTATTATTGAAAACATGTCACAATCCTAAATATATAATTGCTTATTAAAAGATTATTTGTATTTATTTTTCGGTTTACAATATTTTGTTTAAAAACTTAAAAATAAAAATACTATTAAATAACTATTATAATTCTATTTGTTCATGATTTTTTTAAAAACGAATTTATTTTCATATATCTTTTATTATTTGTTTTGGATATAAAAAAATATAAAATACTATTAATAATTATTTGTATGAAAAACAATTATTTACAATATTTGTTTAAAACTTAAAAATGAAAAATACTAATAAATAATTATTTAGATAAAAAATTATTATTTAACACATGTCACAATCCTTAATATATAATTTCTTAATAAATGATTATTTGTATGGACTTTTTTGTTTACAATATTTTATTAAAACTTTAAAAAATAAAAATACTATTAAATAAATATTATAATTCTATTTTAAAAACGAAATTTATTGTCATATATCTTATACAATTTTCTTTGTTTTGGATATAAAAAAGGAAAATTACTATTAATAATATTTATAATAAGATTTTTAATTGTAAGATAGAATAACACATGTCACAATCTTAAAGTTTTAATTGCCATGTGTCGCGATCATGTTAATTAGTAACTTTGAAAACTAAGCTTTATATAATAAGATTTTAATCGTCATATTTTGTTGACTCGACCATTTAAGAAACTCGAATAATCAACTGTTAAAATCGATTAAAAAAATAATACATGTTAATTAACACATGTTAATTTTCAAAACGACATCGTTTTTAAAATTGATTACAATATTGATCAAACGATTTTTTTCCGTCTAAAATATTTAAAACATCTCTTTCGCGAAACCATAGTGAAGAAGATGAAGTTGATTTGATGCTCTGCTTTTGCGGAAGAGATGATTTGAATATTTTCAGAAGCAAATAGATGTCGTTTTATCAATGTTTTAATCGATTTTTAAAATGATGTCGTTTAGAGAGTTAACATGCGTTTATTTTTCAATCTGATTTAACAGTTGACTAATCGAGTGTCTTAATTGGCCGAGTCAACAAAATATGAGATTTAAAATGACCAATATTTGAAAGTTGGTGATTTTTTGGGTTCAAACATGAGTTGGAGGTTTTTTTGGCTTTAATTTGAAAGTTCAAGGTTTTAATGGTTGTTGTTTTCTCATTTTCGAAACAAAAACATCATTAATTATTTATCTAACTACAAATCAACAATAAAATAAATGATATATTATTATTGGTTACAAAACATGAACTATTAATAAATTTTACATAAAATAGAAAACGTCATATAATTTGGAACAAAAAAAAATCTCTAGAACGACTTATATTACAAAACAGAAGGAGTATAATATATAAGAATGATGAATATAATTAAAACTTAAAATGATATTAGAATAAAATCATTTTTGATATTGGTTACTATTGATATTGATAGTTTTTGAACTACATGCATGTTAACTAGATGTGGAAATAGATTTCTACTACTTCTTCCGCATCATTTCATATATCGTTATATTTTTTTTGTATAAAAACATTTAAATATTTTTACACAAAATAAAAAGTATTAAATTTATTTTACTTCTAATTAATGCTTTATTTTATTTAATTATATATGTTAATGAGTTAAAATTGATTAGTTAAAACAATAAAAGTATAGGGCCCTGCTGGAATGCATCTCCTTTCTTCGTGGCCCCTTCGTCTCAGTGTCATTTAAAGTCGAGAAAATTGAATCTAATCTTATAGCTCGTGACATTGCAAGAAGTGTTTTGAGGGATGGGAGGTTCCACTTGCACTTAGCCATGGGAATATCGGCACGGCTTAACAATAGTTTCCGTCATAAAACGTCTAGACAAAAGTTACAAAAAAAAAAAAAAAAACGTCTAGACAAGACTAATGCATATTTCTTTTAAAATTGTGTTGTTATTTTATTTCGCTGTTGTCGATGTGCACAGGTAGGGTTTTCTGTCCCCTGTATTTCTTAGTACCGAACTCTTCTTCAGACGTTAAAACAAAATAATAAAAACAAATTTGAAAAAATATATTATATAATCAAAACATTAATAGTACTTACGATAAATAAATTTAAACTCTGAAATGAAAATTAATATGGAATTAAGGAAGTATTACTTTTCTCTTAAGTCATTTATAAAGAGTTGCATAATTATATGGTACAATGAATTATATATACAGCCACAAATTCTATATATATATATAAGAAAATAAGTACACCATTATGAAATTGTAAACTCTAATTTCTTATATTTGCATAATTTATAAGGGATTCTACGGCTTTCAATTAATTATATTATGTTTTGATATTAATTGTTAATAATAATCAGGGTGCTGCGCTGGTTTGGAACCCTATACAAAACAAAGGGCGTATACTACTTTTTAACGATTGCTCGCTTTCTCATTATATTACGAAGTAGAAGTATCATATAAGGATTTGAAAATAAAATTTTCTATTAAATACGAAAAATGAAACAAAAAGAAAAGCGCAAAAATGAAGAGTGGTGCGTAAGCTATTGTGTTGCATTTGTGCACGTAAATCAAATCAGTACACACTAAACATGATCATTTACTTAGACCATCATACCACGATAATTACTCCATCTGTTTCACATTAAATGTCGTCATGGAGAAAAAATTTCATTGCAAAATAAATGTTGTTTTAATTTTATTAATCTTATTCTTCAGTTTATTTTTTTATTGGTTGAAATATAAGTAAATTTATAAGTAATGATATTTTTATATAAAAATATGCAAAATTAAATGATTTTTTTTATCTTTGTGCCAAAATATAAAATGATATTTATTATGAAATGGTGAAAGTAAAATATTAATGTTTATAAAAACTCTACAAATTTTTCGGTGCACTAATGTTAACTCTCGAGGTTTCTAGGAAATGAGAACACACACCATTACCAAATCTTGGAATATGGTAAATGTGATCAATTCCCTAAGTCTTTTTAGTTATTCACTCTTACTTTACAATCTCTCAATCAACGAGAATCGAACACGCTTTCAATTTTGATTCTTTATATTATGCATCAAATCAACTAAAAGTAGTGTGTGTATATTTCGAGAAATATTTGGCAAAAACGAACCATTATCCATATTTATGTATAATTCTCATCTAATTAAAGTCTCAGTAGATGCATATATGTTACCAGTCTAATGTCTTTTATTATTTTTTCTTACTTTATAATCTACTCTCTCCGTTTCATTTTACTTGTCGCTTTAAATTTTGACACGCAGATTAATAAAATATTTAGTTTTGTATATTTACTAGATAAAAACATCATTACCAATACATTTAATCATATTTCAACTAATAGAAAAATAAATTAAAATAAAAAATCAATAAATTTTGCATTGGAATCAAACGACATCTAATTTGCAACGGAGGAAGTATATATATAATCCAATGTCGCTAGTATACCAGCATAAAATTATGTAAGTCCAGTTTTTTATCATACAAGATATACATGGTTCAATGTAATTTTTAACATGATATAATCAGGATCCCGTACGTTCGTTCCATGAATCAGTCTAACATGTCTACATACCACGAGATAGTTACAACGAAATGTTTTTTTTAATAATTGTGCCTTTTCAACATGTTGAGTTACGATATTACTTTGGTTAACGAGTTATGATATTATTATACAGGATGGTCGGTGAAACTAAAGGTAAGAACATCCGATCAATATTCTCGAGAGCTTCTATTCATCACTTTCGTTTATTATTTATGGAAAATAGGATTAAAAATTCCCTGCCACAGCAAGCGCATGTTGGTTCTCCTCAAGATCGGTGCATTCTAAAGATTTCTTGATTACCGTATAATCAATACTGTAAGGTATTTATACAAATGAAAGCTAAGTTACAAAAAAAGAAAGATAAATACTACAAGGACTCAAAACATACGTACTCAATGATAACTTTCAGTATAGCTAGTGGATCATTTTCCACTTACAAACACTATAAATTTGTGTCAATGCTTTTCTCTGTTATTCATATTTATACATTTGAATAAATGTCGGTATTTTATTTTATTTTATTTTTTTGATAGCCGTAGAGGATCCCAGACGGTAACTCCAGACTAATTCCCACGAGGCCTTCCATCCGGACACACACAGTTATAGGTAGGAAGGTGGCCAAGGCGAATCGAACCCAAGAACGAACAATATCAGTATTCTATTACGTGAACTGAAACAAAATTACTCTTGTATGTAGTGCTGACATTTTTTTCATTAGCTTTCACCTAAGGCATTCAAAGTTCGAATCAATAATGAGAGATTTTTTTTAGCAACCATGTCGTGTTCTCAGTATATTAGAACTTGGTTAGTTGCTTTTTTTTTGAAACACAAACTTTCGTTAAACTCAAATTTAAGGACTACATAGCCACGAGGGAATTGAACATTCTCTTGAATACAATTCGTAAACTACATTGACCAACATAAACAAACATGATAAAACTTCATATGAAGTTGACAGCGAATTCAACACCGGGTTTGAATGCGTCGATAAAGCTTCCACAACAAAGTCAGGCAGTTGAGAAATAATCACAAGTGACGTTGAGAGATAGTCCCCACCAACGAGAAAAACCGGAGTAATCTCGATTGCACCTTCAGACCCCGTACAGACTGCTCCACAATGGAACAACCCGGTAAGCAAACTGAAACTAAGCTCGAACAAGAATCCGAGAGACCATTCATAGAAGGGAGACATGGTAGTGAAGTACTCTCCACAACAGAGGAGAACGTGAGAGTTGTGCGCGGACAACCATGTGGAAGTTCGGGAGGGACGAGAGGGACTGGAGAATCCATTGGAAACACCATGTCAAGATCCGGATCTGGTGATTCAGGCGATAGGAGAAATCCAGATGAATCAGTTGCAGAAGACTTCATTGTTGGCGAAGAGGAAAAGCTTCGGGGTCGAGACGTCGTTGGAGCGGCTGTGGTTAAGCCAAGGAGTAGCTGCACCGGAGGGAGACCTTTATTCTAACTTAGTTAGTTGCTTATAGTCCAATAATTTTGTACGTTTAATTTGGATATATGCAACATTCCAATGAATGTCTTAACAACCAAAATTAATATATACCTATAAAAATATAGGTTCACTGGATCTTGATAACAATATGTCTGCTCACAACCAAAACGAAAAGTACAAATTATAACTATAAATTTGGTTAGACTTTCTTTTCAAGTACAGTATGTTGTTAGGTCTAATAAACGGTGTAACGGCGTTATTCGTTTTATATTATTCAGAGTTTTCTTATAATATGTGTGACATTATACAAATTCTAACCAAGCGAGGATGGTCTAGTGATATTTGAGAGAGCTTCGGCCCAATACGAACCCGGATTCGAATACTTCTGGCCACTGGAAAACTAACATTTTGACATCGTCAGAGATAGTAGATCGATACATGGACCGATAATGTAACCTGCAAACATGTGGCTAGTCTAGATCCACTTTTGTGGAGGTCAGCATACCCTTGTATAATTCAAAAAACAATATACAAATTCTATGGCATTTTGGATTTAAACCGTCCAATCATCTCACTCGCCCAAAAGTCCTCATCACTAAACCCATGTTGTTAATGGCTTTCTAGGCGTAATTCTTTGTGAAATGACAAAGGACTTGAGGTTGTTGTAATTATACTAGTCTTCTATCATTTAAATTCAATTTTCATGAACACAATATATTTTGAGGTGGCGATTTCCGTTGAACCCTAGGTCAAGCAAAAGCCACAGATTATTAATACTTTGTAAACGTAGATCAATACATGTGTATGTATGTGTTTAGGAAGAGAGTGCATTTTTAATGAAAATTAATTAGTCGGTGGGATGTGTAGCCACTCCTGATGGAGGTCTAACCACGTTGCCTCAAATTCCACTGCTTCGCTGAATTCTAAATTTTATCTTTTTGAAAGAAAAAATGATTTTAAAAAGACATATTCCTTATGTTCCTTAATGATAGATATTTTTTTAAAATAAATTGTTTAACAAAAATGTATTTTTATGTTTTTATATAAAATTGTAAATTTCAATAAAATTATTTGAATTTATTGAAAGATTATTGACTATAAAATGTATTGGAATTGATAATTTCTGAAAATGATGTATGATTAATATGTTTTATTAATATGCGTGAAAATAACAAAATATACATTTTAAAAAAAAGGAAAGAGAGAGAGTACAGTACAATTTTAAAATTTTGTTCTACCTTGCAATATAAACTTTCTTTTGATTTACATATTCTCTACATATTAAGAAGAGAGAGAAAACGTTTGTGTGAGTTATGTTCCAAAAGAAAACTGATTTACAAGATCAAGATTATGACAAAAATGAGGGGGATAAAAAAAGCGTATGCGTTTTGGAAAAAAAAACTATAAAAGCACAACGAAAATAAAATATCAAATCTACAAATATTCATATGAATAAATTCGTACATGAACAAGTTTTACTATTGGTAAATAGTTTCTTTAACTGATAGTTTGATAATCTATAACGGAAAAAATACTGTTTCGCATTTCTCTAAAACAAGGCTAAAGAAATAGGACCGTTCATGTTTATATGTATACATGAATACATGATCGTGTAGCAATATGCGTTGTCATGTCTTCCTTAGAATCGATTATATAGGCAACGTCTATGGGTATCTCCTTTTTACCCTTGATTGATTCCTACGTTGGTAGCAACCTGACATCAGACTTAATTATCTTGTTTTCGTTCTCTTTTTCAAATGTATATACCTAAAATTTTAAAGTCATGTATCCTCTCTCAATATTCCCGGACTTCTTTTTCACAAATAACGTATTAACGATTTAAATAGGGCTGTAATATCGGTGAGTGATTACTGAAGATGTGAGATTTTGGGCATGTCAAGATGTCAACACCATAAAATTAGTTTGAAAAAAAGATGTCAACACCAACGCGGTTTTGATCAAGTTCGATAAGAATCAAATAGTTTGATAATTAAAAAATCCCCAAATGTAATACGTTAACTAGATCGAGACCGTTTTGTAAATGCCAAAACTCTAAACATACGGATAACTCTTACTAATCAATAATTTCGATCTACCATGAGTAATATAAATATATGGCATGCAAAAGAGAGAGGTTGCAAAATACTCGAACCACTTTTCTTGTAACTATCATTGTATTTGTTGGGCAAGGATTAAACTAATGACAATAAGTAGAACCCATGGGAGAATAAATAAACAAATGATGGTGGGATGTAAGCTTATCATTTGAAAATTAAATATCACTCATGAGTGAAAATTAATAACTAAAAAAATAAAATATATAACAAATTCCAAATTGCTTCAAGTCTTCTTCTCTATTTATACATCTTCTTCAGCAACACAACAAAACACACACACTAAACCTCCATCTCTACTCCAAAAAGCTCTCCAAAGTCTGATTGTTTTCACACATTCTTAACACTCTCTCAGAACTAGCTGACCTATAAACTCTGTTTAAGATGTATAGAAATAACAACAAGAAGTCTCTCAACATATCAAGCATGTTCGGTAACTTCATCCCGGACAGCGACATTTTCTCCAGACGCTGCATTTGGGTCAACGGTCCGGTCATCGTCGGAGCTGGCCCATCTGGCTTAGCTGTCGCTGCTGGCTTGAAACGTGAAGGTGTACCGTTTATAATCCTCGAGCGAGCCAACTGTATTGCTTCTCTGTGGCAGAACAGAACGTACGATCGTCTCAAACTCCATCTCCCTAAACAGTTCTGCCAACTACCCAACTTTCCCTTCCCGGAGGATTACCCTGAATACCCTACCAAGTTTNACTTTCGGACTGTGGCGTGTCAAGACCATTTCCAAGAGCGGGCCTCTCGGTTCTTGCGAGTTTGAGTATATCTGCAGGACGCTTGTGGTGGCAACGGGAGAGAATGCTGAGAAAGTTGTGCCAGATTTTGAAGGACTTGAGGACTTTGGTGGAGATGTTCTTCACGCTGGAGATTACAAATCCGGTGGGAGGTACCAAGGGAAGAATGTTTTGGTCGTTGGATGCGGAAACTCTGGAATGGAAGTCTCTCTCGATCTCTACAATCATGGAGCAAACCCATCAATGGTCGTTCGCAGCTCTGTAAGTGCAATTAAACAGAGCATTATCTATTTTTATACTCTGGTTTTGAAAACAGAGCGTCTAATACTCTGTTTTTTTTCTTGGTTCATCAGGTTCATGTGTTACCAAGGGAGATTCTTGGCAAATCAACGTTTGAGCTAGGAGTCACAATGATGAAATGGATGCCGGTTTGGCTCGCGGACAAGACTCTGCTCCTACTAGCTAGGATAGCCTTGGGGGATACCGATAAATACGGTCTAAAAAGGCCAAAAATCGGACCGTTAGAGTTAAAGAACAAGGAAGGCAAAACGCCGGTTCTTGACATCGGAGCACTACCTAAAATCAGATCGGGAAAGATCAACATCG
>OVBX01003947.1:0-15615 GCA_900406325.1 Erucastrum elatum | reverse complement strand
AAAAATTGATCTATGGTTTGTCTTCTCTATAGGGAGTTGTAGCATCAGCACTAAACTTTGGAATGTTAACTTGGTCCAATAAAATCATTGGTCCTGCCTTGGTTGCTCTTTACAATCCTCTACAGCCCGCTGCATCAGCTTTCCTATCGAGAATCTTTCTCGGTAGCCCTATCTTTCTCGGAAGGTGAACACACATTGAATCATCCATGCTCTTCACTTTGCTTTGGGTTATCAACATCTTATTGATAATCTCACACAGTTTTCTTTTCGTCTGTGCAGCATTGTGGGTGGGTTCTTCATCATCTTGGGACTCTATATGGTGACATGGGCATCGTTTAGAGAGCGGAAAGCAATGGCTGCAGGGATTGCGATACCGTCTCATAGTGCAAGAACCTCGGAGCCTCTGAAGAAGAACCCAGTTGTTAGCAGACTAGGGCAGTTGTTTTCTGGACTAGCCAGTTCCTCTAAATCAGCAGACTAGAAAAGAAAACCATAAAGTTAAAAAGAAACAGGCCAAAACCTATTTTTACAAAAGAGATTTCAACTTCTTTCTTTGTTACATTCATCTCACATTAATACCTTATTTGATTCACTCTATATATATATAAATCATAGATTCACAGTATTTACTCCAATGCTATCAGGTTCTTCCTTTAAATTTGCAGTTCATCAAAATGACATTTTATCTTACCTTTTGCATTTATCCTTTTAACAGTGGATAATATTTATTCCAGGTAAATTGACTAAGACTGTATAGTTGTCAAAATTGTAGATTAGGGGGATCTTCATAATAGTAGTGGGAAAAAAGGCATTCGACAAAAAGCTGTGGCTGTTCTGGTAACAAAACATAAAACACTAGTGGGAACTTACGAATCTCGAAAAGTATATCCCAGTTTTAGTTATTTTTATGTTAACTTATCAAAAAGATATTATAAGAAAACACAGGATGGTATGAGTTTTTATTTTCACGTCATCGTATGTGTTTTCTTAAAAAAAAATAGCCTTGAAAATATTTAACGAAACTTTATTTGTAAAAACTACACAATTTTTATAGTTCATATTTGTCGGTCACAGCATAAGCATTGTTTAACAAACAATTAGACCCGAGAATTTTATAGATTTACGAAAAGTAGTGGAAATGAGGAAAATTAATTTACGCTTCGACCCCAAACATTTCCAAAATTGTAAATATTCCCCCCAGATATTGAAAATTGAGCAAGACGTTTTCTGTTGCAGGACAAAGCAAGCGAAAGAGAGGAGGAGGTGTTTCTGCACAAAAACGGATCTCTGTCGTCTATCGTTTTCCTCTGGTCTTAATCAAATACTCCTCAGATCTGCTAAAGACTCTCTATTCTCTTCTCTTCCCCACCCAAAGAGAGAACGCGATTCGCGGATTAACACCTCCTGCGATACACGAGATCTAATGCCGGGAGAGCTTTGACGGTGGCTTGAGTGTGATCTTCTCTCTGTCTCCCTTCTCCAATGAGCCTCTCTGGTATCGTATTCTCGCTTTGTGATTTGTCTATCGCAATGTCGATTTTAACTTCAAGATCGCTCCTTTTCTTGCGTGTGTGTTTATCGATTAGTGATTTAGATTGAAACAGTATATATAAACTCTGGTTTCTCTACTCGCTCATCTCTTGTCGGATTGCATTTGGTTTGTTTCTTGTAGTTAGCATCTTCCACTGAAGGAGAGGAAGGAAGAAATCTGTATCGGTGGTGCCTCTTCTTCTGCATTTTGAGTATTTAAGTATTACCAGTTTGGAGTAGTTATATGCAAGGCAAGAGAAGATGGTTTTCGGCAAGATCACTCAACTCTTCACACCTAATCGCTACATAGCTAACACACAACCTTCTGTTCCGTACATCCCTACTGGTACATCACCAGACGTAGGCACCTCAGCTCCAGGAACCACTTTTGGAAACGGTGGACGCAAGAACGGTCTGAGACACTCCGCCTCTCTCCAAGACTTCTCCTCCTATCACGGATTCGATCCTGAAGAAGCTTCTAAACAACAATGGGGACAAAACGGAGCTAGTTTCTCCAAGGACAAGGGAGGTGGTCCCCCTAATGGAACCAGTCCATCCACGCGCCACCGGCCTAAATGGATCCGCGCGGTGATGATCGTTATATGTCTGTTTCTGTTTGCTTCTCTGGTGTATATAGCAGGCATGTATGTTTACACGAACTGGTCTCGTGGAGCGTCGAGGTATTACGTTGTGTTTGACTGCGGGAGCACGGGGACTAGAGCTTATGTCTACCAGGCGTCTGTAAACTACAGGAAGGATAGTAGTCTTCCCATTGTGATGAAGTCTTTGACGGAAGGTATCTCTAGGAAGTCCAGTGGGAGGGCTTATGATAGGATGGAGACAGAGCCTGGGTTTGACAAGCTTGTCAACAACAGAACAGGTTTGAAAAAAGCGATTAAGCCTCTTATTCAGTGGGCTGAGAAGCAGATCCCCAAGCATGCTCATAGGACAACGTCTCTCTTTGTGTATGCAACAGCTGGTGTTAGGAGGCTTCGTGCTAGTGATTCGAGCTGGATTCTTGGTAATGTTTGGTCTATACTTGCGAAGTCTCCCTTCACTTGCAGGAGGGAGTGGGTTAAGATCATTAGTGGTACTGAGGAAGCTTATTTTGGTTGGACCGCTCTTAATTACCAAACGAGCATGTTGGGAGCTGTGCCGAAGAAGGCGACGTTTGGTGCGCTTGACCTTGGTGGGTCGTCGTTGCAGGTGACGTTTGAGAATGAGGAGCGAGCGCATAATGAGACCAACCTAGATCTCAGGATTGGGTCTGTTAATCATCATCTTAGTGCTTATTCTCTGGCGGGGTATGGTCTTAATGATGCGTTTGAAAGGTCTGTTGTTCAGCTTTTGAAGAGGATACCAAACGTTAATAAATCTGAGTTGATTGAAGGAAAGCTGGAGATGAAACATCCTTGCTTGAACTCTGGATACGAGGGGCAGTACATTTGTTCTCTGTGTGGTTCTACTGCCAAACGAGGTAAGAAAGGGAAGTCAGGAGTTTCTATCAAGCTAGTAGGTGCTCCAAACTGGGGAGAGTGCGGCGCTCTGGCGAAAATCGCTGTTAATAGCTCTGAGTGGTCAAAGACAAAGCATGGTGTTGATTGTGATTTGCAGCCTTGCGCTCTTCCTGATGGTTACCCTCGTCCTCATGGTCAGTTCTATGCTGTATCTGGATTCTTCGTGGTGTACCGATTCTTCAACTTAAGCGCTGAAGCTTCTCTTGATGATGTTCTGGAAAAGGGTAGGGAGTTTTGTGAAAAGGCCTGGCAGGTTGCGAGAACCAGTGTTTCTCCACAACCTTTCATTGAACAGTACTGCTTTAGAGCACCGTACATAGTCTCTCTGTTACGAGAAGGTTTGTATATTACAGATAAACAGATCATAATTGGGTCCGGGAGTATCACTTGGACACTAGGAGTAGCTCTTCTGGAGGCAGGGAAGGCTTTATCTTCTAATCTGGGACTAAAGGGGTACGAGACTCTGAGCATGAAGATAAACCCAATAGCTCTCATATCTGTTCTGTTCGTCTCGCTGATTCTGCTTCTCTGTGCACTGTCACGCGTCAGCAACTGTATGCCAAGATTCTTTAGAAAGTCATGTCTCCCTCTCTTTAAGCACAATAGCGCCTCAGCTTCGTCTATTCTCAACAACATTCCTTCTCCCTTCAGAAAGCGATGGAGTCATATGGGTACAGGTAAAATTCAGTTTTTCATAATCTTTTAGTTATGGTCAGTTCGCTGTATCATTCATTTCTCAGTTCTGTCTTGTCTTATGTCTATGTGTCAGGGGTGAAGGAACCGTTGAGTCCAACAGTGAGGAGTTCACCGCGTAGGCCATTTAGTTTTGGAAGCAGCATACAGCTCATGGAGTCTTGTTCATTGTACTCATCGAGCAGCAGCGTTATGCATAGTTATTCTTCTGATAGCTTAGGGGAGATGCAAGTTGACAACAGTGGCTCCTTCTGGTCTTCCCGGAGTCAAATGCGTCTACAGAGCCGGAGATCACAATCACGAGAAGATCTTAGTTCGTCGTTGGCTGAATCGCACATGCTCAAGATGTAGTAGGAGAAAGACGTTTTTGGTACGGTTTTTTTTTATCACTTCCACACTCTCTCACTTTTTTTTTTACTGGTATCATAGAATCTAAAAAGAAAAAGAAGAGAAACTTCATGAGAGCAAAGATATTTCTTGTTTCAGTTAACATGTAATTCATTCTATATCATATATGATTATTAATTTAACCCCAATTCAACTATGTATCACTCTCGTCCTCTTTACCATTCTTGCATCTAAGTTCTCTTTATGACACATGACGGTCTGAGCAGCTAGAAAGAGGAGAAATAATCCATGGATTGCTTTTTAGACATATTGGTGTAGGTTTCATCTCTAGACCACACGTTGTGAGTGCTTGTTTTCTCTCGTCTCTGATTCTTATCATCACATCTAAAGGAAGGTAAAAATAGAATCTGCTATACATAGTTGTGTACTTCAGTGCAAGAAGATTCGAGGTTAAAAGGGTCTTTTTCTTTACCATGGAAATATCTACTTTGAACAATGTCTTTATGTTAGATTGTAGAGCTCTAAATCCTTTGGGGACCATTGTGTGTGGTTGGCATTTAGATAGATGGAGCAATCATGGTAACTATCACCTGAACAGTGACTTATGAATCACATTTACAAATATATGGTTTAGATTTGTTGCATATTGTATCATCAATTCATTAATTTGGATTCAGGGATTGATTTATTTTCAACCCATCCTTAACCACTACTTCTAATGTTTACCAAATAAAAATGTTTATCCAATGCAGGTCCGACTTTACATTATAGTTGGACGCTAGAGTATATATAACAACTTTTTCTGTATTTTTTTATGCTTTTAAATTTTTTATATAAGTTTTATGGTTTGCCCAAAATCAATGAATTATGAGCTTTAGCCTATGGCTAGTAATCTATGTTTTCATTTATTTGGTCAAGTTTAGAGAGGTATTTTTCTTCTTTAACTAGTCCATTGGCAATAAACCTACACAGACTAGTTTACACGTTTGGTTTTTAAAGAATCGTTTGACAAATATGATTGATCTATGTAACTAAACGAGTCTTTCTCAATAGTTTTCATCGTTTATAAATGTCGAATATTGCTCTGGATTCCGACATTTGGACAGGAACATTTAGTATATCAATCTCAGCCATTGGTTGCTATTGTGGCTTAATCCAAAAGCAAAATAATTGAAGACCTTTGGTGTCAAGCGAAAGGAAAGAAGTCTTATCTGCGTCACTCTCGTTCGTTTATTGCTATTGATCCGATGACACCCAACGAAACCAATCACAATAATTCAATCAAAAGGTTAAGTTTTTCATTATCCCAGAAAAACATTTTATTTCAGAAGACATCATTTTATTTTAGAAGACAGTAAATAATCAAGGTTGGGACATATCCCTCATCTATATTCATGTCTTGGTCATAATAATGTCTCATTGGTCCTACCACTCAAACATAATCTCTTTCACGTTCCTAGTTTATTTATCCAACGGGCACCACAAATGTACCTTCTTCTTCTTCTTCTTCTTCTTCTTCTCCTTCTTCTTCACAGATACCTTTCGTTTTCTTAAATTAATTGATACCATCAATCCATCATCCTATAAGTGATATTCAATCACCGATATCTGTCATATCGTTATATTTGGTACACGGTTTATTTTCTTTTAATCATTTTCAAAATATATTTTATATTTTGCTTTTTTCTTTTACAAAATTATATTGAACATTCAACGAAAATAATACATAAATTGGATACTGAAACATACATATAAGAGCCTCTTCAGCCAATTGGTATTTCCGCCACTATGCTATAGTAGAAGAAAAAGTGTTCCAACACATTTCTATTTTTTCTCTAAAATAAAACTGTTATTTTTTCTCTAATTACATAGATATAAAAATAACATTTCTTTATTAAAGAGTCATATTTTTTATTTACTAAATTTTGGCTTTTGACTTTTATACTTTTGTAATTATAGCATAGAATCGCATTTTTGTTTATATAATAATATTTTTAAGAACTTTTACTTTAAACAAAGTCATAATTTTATGAAAAACTTGTAAAAATTTAAATTACATAAGATTAATTATCAACTTTCATAAATTAAACATTTATTTTAAAATTTAAATAAAATATTTTTGAGAATCATATTTTTTTAGAAATGAAAAAAGATAAATATATTGGAGAGAAACACATCTTTATTTTAGAATTCATTTATTATAAAGATAATTTAAAAAAATTGTATTAGAGATTGTCTAAGCGGTGCTTTGATATTTCAATACTCTTGGGTTCTTTCGTCATGGTTTACTGCTCGAGTGTTTTTCAGAGAAAGAAATTTAATTGGTCAGACTTTCATCTAGTACTCAGCCGACAAAAAAAACTTTGAGCGGTTGTGATTTACATTTATACAGTTTCAGTACAATGATAATATGGGGTGTTGTGGTTTCGTCAATGTGCAAATGGATCAAAATGTTTTTTACCCACTTTCTTGANGGATCAAAATGTTTTTTACCCACTTTCTTGAGCTGAGAGGTGCTTATTGTATGCATGAGGGGGAAATGTTGGAAGAGGATTTTTCAGATAGAGAAATGTTTGAAGAGAAATAAATCTCAGTTCAAACCTTTTGAATATATATATATATAATTATATATATGCTACGGATGGTGTTAANAGCTGAGAGGTGCTTATTGTATGCATGAGGGGGAAATGTTGGAAGAGGATTTTTCAGATAGATAAATGTTTGAAGAGAAATAAATCTCAGTTCAAACCTTTTGAATATATATATATATAATTATATATATGCTACGGATGGTGTTAATAGTAACAAAAATATTTACATATACCTATATTTTTATATATTTTTTTAATTATTAAAACTGAACTGCAGTGTTTCGCATGCTCCTTACTATTTGGACC
This sequence comes from Erucastrum elatum, assembly GCA_900406325.1. NCBI lineage: Eukaryota > Viridiplantae > Streptophyta > Magnoliopsida > Brassicales > Brassicaceae > Erucastrum > Erucastrum elatum. The sequence continues at coordinate 8,630 of OVBX01003947.1, read as the reverse complement.
ACTAAAGAAGTATAGTTCAGAAACTTGACGATGATCGAGACAATAAATGTTAAGACAAATAATCTTTGGTCTCTTTCTGCAACTTCTTATTTGATTTTTATCATTTGGATATTGAAGTAGATCTTTGATATTTGTTTGGGATGATTAAGTTTCTCAACTGGTGTTAGAAAAATGATTATTAGCTCTTGTTCAAATTAAGTTAAATGTAAATGACGAACTGACGATCCACGTTGTTTCAAAAAAGTTGGATAACAAATCGGTTGAATTTTGTTCCTAATCAGTCAAGTGGCTACAAATTTACAGACTTTTTTTTGTTAATTACCGACTAGATTAAATCAAGCCACGGTTAGTAAAGAAACTACATACTTCGTAATTCAGCTTCACCTAACCATTTATAACTTACTTGGAAGAATAAAAAACTTTGTGTTCATGTATCTTTTACAAGAGAGTCGGTATGCTATAATAATGTGAACTATGTTTAAAATTTTCGAAAACAACTTATAGAAGATGATTCAAATTTGGTTTTAGGAAGAAATCTATGAGTATACCGGATTTTCAATCTTTTCTACCAAATCTAAGTAATTCATGTCATTACAGATCATAGAAATATGCTTTCTCTACAGGTTGTTATAGGTATGGTTGGTAAGAATCGATTGCCAAATATGGTTGAGCAAATTATGTGACAAAACGAGTCTGTATCAATAGTTTTCATCGCATTAAATGTCAAATATCGTTTTGTTGTAGAAACTGCTCGCTCATCACGTGAAACTTGATTCCGAGATTTGGACAGGAACATCTAAATCAATGTCAGCCATTGGTTGCTACTGTGGCTTAATCCACAAGTAAATAATTGAAAACCTTTGGTGTGAATCGAAAGGAACAATGTTAATATCAGCGTCACTGTCGTTCTTTTATTGCCTTTGATTCGACAACACACAACAACAATCGATCACAGTAATTTAATGAGAAGGGTGTTAACTTCAAGCTCTATCATAATCCTAGAAAAAAATATTTTATTTTATGTTAAAAGACAGTGAATACACAGTTATAAGAAAAGAAAATGATGCTGGATAGTTGGACCATATCCATATGTTCACGTCTTCCTCAGAATATGTCTCGCTGGTCCTACCACTCACTCAACCACAACCTTTTTCACGTTCCTAATTGTTTTCGTGAATTAATTAATGTTCATTATCCAGTAACTGATCATTCCACCGATAGATTTTTCAAATTTAATATCATCACAATATTTTTTTATATATTTGAAAAACAAAATTCATCTCCAACCAGTCGGGTACCACGTTCCTTGCTTCACTTCAGTAAATTCATCAGTGGTGCATCGTGTATGCATATTGTCACGAGTTTATGATTTTTTTCGTTAAACCTATCTTATTAACAAAACACTTTCTAATTTTATACTCTTAAAATAACATTTACGTTAGGCTTTACAAGAGACTATACTTGCCGGAATAAAATACTACTATTATGGTTGGAACACAGAAGAAATAGAAAAGCTTCGTTCCCAAAGAAAGAAAGAAGCATAATACGTTTTTCTATGAACAGGCTTTGATATTTTTTATATACATTCGACCACACTACCAAACTATCTATACTATAATGTTTAAAATGCAACAACAAACACCATATATGTTTTGTTTCCATTATACGGAACGTGATTAAGAAACTTAATCCTTTGTTTTATACCTATAAACTATAGTTAAAGCTTATTAAGGTCACTCTCCTTAACAAACAGACCGTGGAATCCGTACGGAACCCTCCGCGGCAACCTAACGGCCGCTACGACTNATCCGTACGGAACCCTCCGCGGCAACCTAACGGCTGCCACGACCTCAAGCTCCGGAGACTTGGCGTCCATCACAAGAAACTTCGACTCTCCCGCCACCTCATCATGCACATACGTCACCACGTAACCGTCATCCTCCTCCGCCTCCGGATCACCAGGATCCCTAGCCACGAAAAACGGCTCCCCTCCGTAACACCCCGGACCGTACATCCTACGCGCCACCGTGCAATCGTCCCTATCTCCTCTACTCACGTCGAGCTTCACCACTCCTGAGATCTTCGGCATCGGATCCCCGATCGCCGCGTAGACGTACCGGCTCCGCCTCCCGACGAACGCCGGATTGATCACGGCGAAATCGAGGTTCCTGGCGGAGATCGGATGGCGCGTGACGATCCCGGTGACGAGATCGATCCTCACCTTCTCCACAAGGGCGTGGACGAGCTCCATCCTCTCTAGAGTATGCTCGATCGACATGATGTTGGGAGCGATCAGGACGATGGATCTCCCGTCGTCTTCGTCCCAGGCGTTGATGGCGTGGATGATGTTGAATCCGGGGACCTCGAACCATCTCATCTCCGATTCGTCATCGGCGTAGCGCGGGATCACTCCGAGACGCGGCGTTTTGGCGTTATCGGCTCCGACGGGGGAACCTCCTTCGAGCATCGAGTCCATCCTCATCTTGATCTGGATCTCGGAGAAGATCGCGTGGCGCTTCGTGATCGCGAAGTCGTGAAGGAACGAGGGCGAGGTCATGGAGAAAACGGGAACGTCTTTTTGCTTTTTCCCGGTCGAATCGAACCGGAAAAAGGTTAGGAAAGGTGGAACCGGACCGTACCGGAAAGCGAACGTCTCTCCGGTTTGGGGATCGGTTTTCGGATGAGCTGTCATGCTCATCGCTAGCTTCCCTTCGAAATCGTGCCGTCCGATCGTAACGATATCTCCAGTATCCGTTAATCGTACGGCGTACGGTAGATCGGATTCTCCTAACGCGAAGAGACGGTTACAGAAGAAAGCGAGACTCGTGTTGGCTAAACCGATTCCGTTAATCGGGTTAAACTGTCCAGCTAAAACCCTAAACGCGGATAAAGCTCCACGAGCCATTGAAGCCGGTACGCCGTTAAATCCGGAAAAGACGTTAGGGATAACCGGAGAACCGGTTTGTTTCTCAATGTTGTATTTGTAAGTCTTGACGTATCTGCTGCAGAGGGTTGCTTTACCGTCACGGATGCGTATCGCGTGAAGCATACCGTCACCGTCGAAAAGATGGTAGGGACCACGAGGGAGGAACTGTGGGTTTGGGCCGTTACGGATGTAAGCGCCGTTTAGTGACGGTGGAAGAGAGCCGTGGATGATCTCGCTCTCGGTGGGAGGAAGCTCGTCTAGGACGGGAGCGAAGTTGTCTGAGAGAACGAGTTTTGGATCAACGGAAGGACGTGTTGGTGGGTCGATAAACGTGTTGATGACTTCTTCCATGGTGGCGAAGAGAGCCGTCGCGAGAGATGTTTCTGGTCGGGGTTTCGACGGAGATGAGAGGGCTGTGTGGTTGTTGGTTCGAGTGTTGAGTACTTTCTTAGGTTTGTTCGGGGGAAGTTCATTGTTTTGGGTTGGGTTACTGACGATGGTGGATCGTTCTTCAACTGCGGCGGAGTTGACACGGAGGAGACGGCGAGAGGAGGAGGATGGGCGGCGAAGGAGAAGAGAGGATGGAGGAGAGAATGTGGAGATGAAGGAGGAGGAAGAAAGAGAGTCCATTGCTCTCTGCTTTGTGTTTTACTTTCTTGAATTCCACGTTGAAGCCTGTGAAAAGATGAGTGTGAGTGTGGGGCTATATAATGTAATAATTATGAAATGAAATAAATCGATAATTATCTTTTCTGAATATTAGATTTTTTTTTATATTTTATGTGAAGCTGATAATTATCCTAGGGTTCGTTGGTAGTTATGTGAAGTTCTAATCTACAAATAATAATTTGTCTCCTTCATGATATTATTATTTGTTATTTTCGAATGGATATTAATATACAAATCTCTTTCCATTTTTTTTTCTGATATTTTGAATTTGTGTATTTGTAAGTTCTTACAAAATGAAAACTAGGATAATATAATAGTAACCTAAGCTAGTCTCATAGTATTTTGTTACCTTTTTTTTTGAAACCTACACATCTTTTTTTTTGTCACTAGAAACCTACACATTTAATAGTTGTTTTTCGAAGTATTAGTTAAGTTATACTTAAAAACAATTTGTTTCTTGTCGACTACTTTTTTTTTTTGTGGAAGTAAGAGCAATATTATTGGGGGTTTTTACTCTTCGGTTGAATTTCTCAAAAAGGATAGAACTTCACAATTATATATGCATATATAATATATACATATACATATATGTGTTTTAATAATCCAAGAGCAAGAACCCCTTCCTTCCCCAACAATGTTGCTCTAAGAGTTCGAGAACGTTGTTATCGGACATTCTCTTACAATTATTTGAATTGTCCACAGTTCAGGAAAAATAGAATCTTGATGCCAATTCCATAATATCCAGCGAACTAACACATGTTGGATAAGTAATGCCTAAGAGCTGATATTGGTTGGATCTGGAGTACCCACAAATGTGGAAATTATAACATGCATGTTCGGTTACTTTGGTCGGGGTTAAAAAAAAGTTTTCAAAAATTATGTTCAATTCTTTTTTTGTGAATCAGGAAATTTTTCTTTTTGATATCTTTTAATTAGTTAAGGAATTGAGGGTTCAGTGAGCACAATCATCAAATTTCGAAGAGAGAATGACAGGTAATGGTACAAGTGTTGCATACATGGAGGTTAAATATTGCCACTCTTTGGTTTCCTATGCATGTAAGACGGTTGATGCATGTACTACGTTCTAGATACGTGTTCATTTCGCAAACTAATAATCTACCAAGTTATTTTAAAACGCAGATTGTGTGTCATATACTTCTGTGACTCGATTGGGTGTCGATCATTTACATAATAAACCCCTTTTTCCTTCAAAACGTAGATTGTGATTGTGTTTTTACCAAAAAAAAAAAAAACGTAGATTGTGTGCCAACATTTTTTTTGTTTGCTTGAAAGAAAAATAAGGAATCATTGTTTTGTTAGTATGGGTCCCAATAATAAAGTTTGTTTCCTCTTTTTGGGTAAACTTTGGAAGTTTATACTCTAACTCTCAAGAAACGCATGAATTTCTCAATCATCCAATGTTATAACTGATCACTTTCTAAATCTGCTTTAGTTTGCAGATGTATTCTCATGAGAATTTTTAGCATGTTGGGTGGAAAGGACAATGTTTGTAACACACCAAAGTAGGATCACCAAAGCTACTAAAACACCTAACCAAGCTTTATACATAAGGAAAGGATGTGATAACACATGTACTCGATCAATAATGGTCAGGAATTTTCTCAATTGAACAGTAAGAACGAAAACAGATAAAATGGATGACAGTTGCTTAAATTCCATAAAAACCAATAAGAAATATGATGAAAGAATGATAAGTAATAGGTACATGTGTTACAAAAAATAAACAAATGGTACGTGGTTAAGACTGTTAGCATTTTCTAATATATCCTATCAGCTGATCTGTTTGATCTAGAAGAAAATGTAAAGAGTAAATACTATATATAGACTGATTATTATACTGTCTTGAGTTTAGAGTATCTTCCGACTAGTCTTTAAGAGATAGCGATATTGTAGGTTGTAAGTTTGTAACCCATCCTAAATGACTAAATGGCATCAACTTCGTTCTCATCTAAAATCGAAAATCACACTCAAACCAGTCCATACCCTAAGTCAATCCTCACCACTGTACTACTACTACTTATTTTTTGCCACTCTGCAGGCTTCCATGTTTTGTAAATATTATATCCATTACAATTCGCATTTCAATATATTCTAGATTGTATATACAGTAGAAGTATTCAATTTTAGATAATTGGTTCAATATTCAGGTTTGGAAACAATATTAACCTTAGGTAAAGTGGTCTAGGTTTAAGGGTTGAGTGTAGAAACATAATTAAACAAAAAAAAAACATAATTAAACCAAAACTGAAAACCAAGATTTCAATCCGGTTAGTTTTGGACTGTTTACTTATTTGTTTGTTTCATAATAAGCTCAAGGCTATGTTTTCTCCCATGGGGGAAATCCATTATTACTCTCATCAGAAGAAAGAGTTACAACAAAAGTTACATGTCTCCCACAAAAGAGGTTCATCCAAACACAACAGAGAAAATGAAAGAGAGATATAAAGAGTATTTACAAGTGAAGTAGAGAGAGAGACAGCGAGTGTTTTCAACGAACGGCCAAGCGATCAGAGCCAAAGGGCGACGACTTCAACGAAGACAGTAGATGAAGTTTCTCAACAAAAAGCGTCAACACTTTTGCTTCTTCTTCGTCAAATGCAAAGGCAATACATATGCTCAGCTCTTGAATCGCCTCTCTAGATTGCCTGAACCACTCAAGAATTAACCATTCCATCAAAACTAAACCGACCAATAACAAAAGTTTTCACAAACCGTGACAAGTAACTAATTCTATTGACTTAGAAGGTGTTGCTTACCTGACGTAGTAGTGCATCATACCAAGGTCTCTTCGAAGTCGCCAGTTAAGAGGTTCCAATATCAACAGCCTTTCAGCAGCCGCAATAGCCAACCTTTTTCATCAGCATTAAACCTTATGTTAAATGGATAAACCAAATGATCTTCCCTTATGAAAGTGCATGTAACCTATAGATACCTAAGATCTTGAGGTCGCAACAATGGAAAATTTGAAATACTGTTGTTGTTAAGTTGACTGAGGGGAGAAGTCAGCATTAGTCCAGGTGATGGCTTCGAAGCACGTCTCCAGTGAACCCTCTAACAAAAACAAACCAAAAGGCAATACAATAGAATCTGTATCAGTGCAAAATCTTTTGAAGCTAGAGAATGTGTAGTTTAGTTTATAGGTTGATAGGACATACAATCAAGTTGGCGAGAGCAATCCCTATAATGTCTCTGTTTGTAGCAACATCAAGGTCTAGAAGTGACTTGCCGGTTAAATCTGATGCCATTGAACCAGGATCATCAACGCACCTCCCATTGATGATAGCAAACAAGCTCTGTCCTGAAGTTGCTCTAAACAGTTCTTCAGGATTCTCTGTCTTAGGCCAGATCAGAAACTCTTCCCCAACTCGAGCTCCAACAATAGGCAAGCCGAGACGCTGACAAACTTCAATGTATATTACGCTAAACAAGAATGCTGCACAATGGAAAGATACCGAAACCCCATTAGAGACAAAGGAGATAAACTCATTTTGAGAAAGCTTAAAAGGAGATAACTCATTTTGTTTACCAGTGCCGCATCTAGATTTAAGTACAGAGTGAAGGTAGGAGTACTTGGGGTCTAACGTCAAGCTTTTTGATGTCCTCTCAAAGCCTCGCGTGTCGAAGAGAACTGTATTCACAGCTTCTAGAATTTGAACCGAGTGGCAGCCGATGTCTCGTGAGACTAGCTCGGCCTCTACTTCTTTGGAGATTGCATCTAGTTCACTGAGCCATTCGGATATTTTCTTTCCGTCTAACTGCAACAGGTGCTCATCAGTGTCTGTCTCACTCGGATAAAATTGATCCTGGCCAGTTTCCTCCACAGAATCAGATCGGTCTTGGAGATTTTCCTTCTCTCTCACGAAAGACAGAGCATCCATCTCCCGGTTAAAAGCCAAGAAGGCTTCATCTTCAGCAGCGATGTACAGGAGAACCTGTGAGTCCATTTCCACAAAGACATGAGTAAAGAAGCTTCTCAAGGGTATATGACATAAATAGAAATTTCACCAAAGTGTTTGCTTTATCAAAAGCATGAGACTTAGCAACAACTCATACCAAACTCATGTTCAATAATGGTCTCTCAAGCAAGCAGATGATCAAGAGACAGGGAATATACCTTAAGAATCATAATTTCTTATATACCTTTGCAATCGAAATATCAGAGTCTTTCGATTGTGTAGAGATCTCTCGAGCAAAGATCTCTCGGAAGGGCTTAGTGACCTGTAAATGGAAGTAAACAAAGAAACAACAAAACCTTATGAAAAAAGCCAAGAACAAGAACCATCTTAGCATCAATTCTTATATACGAGTCTGATTCATTTGCAAAGCAAACCTCTTTGTAAGTTTTGGGTCTTGGGGAGTCAGTCTTAAGCTGATTGAGAAAGAGAGGGTAAGCAGAAGCAGTTCTAGTGGGAGGTGAAGGGTTCCTCCCTATCTTCTTTTGAATCCTAATAGTTGAACAAGGACGACGTGGATCATGATCATACCTGAAAGATGATCGTTAAACAACATAAAACCCATGTATCTTCTACCAAAAAGACTCTATCTTTCAATCATATAAGTGAAAGAGATTAGTGGATGAATCACCTGAGAGTAGTAGGATGACCGGCAAATCTGGAAAGTGGTGAAGAAGTCAAAGCAGCTGATGCATGACCAAAAGCAGATGACGACACACACAACATTTCTTATATTTTCTCTCTCTTTATTGTGATAAAAGATTTGAAATTGCGATTGAAGATCATAAGCATCGGAGAGAAATATAAGAAGAAGAAGGTTCGGGAATAGAATTGAAATGGATGGCTCCTATGGCAGCGTCTGGATAGTCACTTCCAGCTACAGAGTAATCGGAGAATCTAGATGGAGAAAAGCAATTACACATGTACAATCGAGATTTACCCACTTCCATATCAAAAAAATCAATGCGAGAAAAGCTAACAAACAATGGTGTATGTTCTCTTTTACACGAAGAGAGCTCCTAGAGTTGTGGAGAAAACAGAGGAAGATAAAAGTTGGAGCA
>OVBX01003946.1:2068-15615 GCA_900406325.1 Erucastrum elatum | reverse complement strand
CCTGGAACTTATAAATGTTAAATATCTATATGTGATACATTATACCGATGAATCCATACCTTGCATAGTGGTCGAGATGGAGATATTGTTCGGTGTGTAACCCGAGTTCGAATCCTGCCCTAAGAAATGGGAAAACATTTTTTTTTCAATAAAACGTCATCGTTTTGGGATTAATTTCCACGTAATCATCTGTTAAGTCCACGTAAGACTCCGTCAATATTTAATCAACGGAACTACGGTCAATGTATGAATTTACCGAAAATGATTGATTGTCGTATGAAATTTGAATATAATTTGAGTTGATGTATGTTTTAGCACATGGTGTGAGTTTATGTACTGATGATTAATCCACGTAATCACCCGTTAAGTCCATGTAACACACCGTTATAGTTTGACTGACGGTGAGACGGTCAATGTATGAAATAGCCGAAAAATGTGAGTTGATGTATGAAATTTGAAAAAATCGTTAGTTGATGTATGTTTTAGCACAGGTATGCAGTGTATGTACTGATCGGGACCGCGGTCCCCTGTTGATGTATGAATTGGCCGATTTCCCATCAAACACATACATGAAGAAGATTCATGTTCATAGAATTTTGTTTTTTTATAAAAATATTTATAATCTATTTGTAAATTGTGTTTGCCACATTTGGATTTTTAATACATACCAAAACAATTATGTAGTTTTATATCTTTGTTTCTATGAAATTTAGTTTGTTGTAGAAACTTTAGTATATATACATAAATATCGGTCTAAATAGATTTACTTGTATCCAACTGTGTTTCAATTTCTTCAATTGTAAACTCAATGTGCTCCAAAAATGGCAAGTTGAGATGGTGAAGAATCTGGCTGATACAGTGATGTTTAGCGCTGTCATTGTGTAATCTGGCGAAAACGGTTGCAAAGCTTTCTATAATAAAAGATGATAAAAAGCTATAAAATCCTATAAAGACTTATCAAGTCTATAAGAGCTTATTATACCCAATAAGTCCCAGCACTTGTACCCAAGTAACCCAACTGTATGCAAGTTTCCCAATTGTATTTTGCACATTTCGATTAACAGTAGATCACTGTGTATAGAAATCTTGTTACATTAGATATATTGTCATATATCTCTAAGTACATACCGGTCTAAGGAGAACCACTTGTAGATATTTGTATGAAAGATATTCCAATTGTATTTTGTACATCTTCGTTGAAAATAAAATTCAAAACGATTACGAGATTTTATATAACTGAACTTCTACGCTTTGAATTTGAAATTTCTGATAAGAGTCTCCCCGCCTCTTACTCGGACTTGAACGAAAATGAAGAAAATAGGGTTGACTTAAGAGACTTACGAAAGACTTACAGACGCTACACCCCGAGAAAATATAAAACACAATTCGGTCAAATCTATAAAACATCTCTTTATTCTAGTGGCGAAACTTGAATTCTCCAAACCTCCCTACACCCAACCTGGGTTCGAAACCAACTACAAGTGGTCATTTCTTTTAATTAAGGATTAAGAATTTTAAATAACACATGAACTAAAAGCTTGAGGTCAGGTGGAGTCGATAGAATGCAAGCCTTAAGGAGCAAAAGCGCCGGGTTCCTGCTTCTCGAGAGGTTCCACAGGTTCCCAACACGTTGATCTGCTACCTTTGCTTCTATATGAATTTCAGAAATCATAGGTCCAATGTCCCCTACAATTTCTAAGAGAGAGCCAAACCCTGTCCATTCATCATGCCAAAAGAAAGCATTAAGCCCTGAGGTAAGTGAACATTTAATAAACGGTACGTCTAGCGATATGTCTTATTTTCATGAACTCCTTCCAAATTTTTACTCCCAGTATTAACTAGAGAAACTTTTGGTACATATAAATATAAAAGGGTCGAGGTCACGAAGAAAAGACGAATAGCTGATAAGATTTGAAAATCTTACACGTCGTTTTCATGCATTAATAATGAACATGATAACTTTTTCTTAATAGTAAGCTTTTCATAAAAATAGCGGAATCATCGCATTCAAATATGCCTGATTTCTAGTCCAACCATCCCCTTTTCACGTAAATTTATTCTTGTTCGATTTCTTTTCGTTGTTCATTTTCGTCTAAATTAAAAATTTAAGTAGTACTCGTGTTGTTCAGCTGTATATATAATTATACAGACGCACGAAAGTTTGTCTGTATGTGTAGTTTTGAATTAAGTAATAACGAATGGTATACATTATACATCTATAATCCTTCAGCCACTTTAGGGAAACAGTATAATGTACATATTACTTACTATAATTACTATTCTGTGCATTAAATATTCAAAAAACCCATCAATCTCGTGATTATACACAGATAAGATAAAACCAAAAAAAATATCTAAAGATAAGACCAAGAAAATATAAGTCACAAGGTCTCTCGTCGGTGTCTAGCATACCGAAAAGACAAAATCCCCATATGATACTGAAATTGCTTTACAATTTATTCACAAACGGGGCCCTAGTCAGATGCCGTTTATGCTAATTAAGTCACAAGGTCTTGAATTTGCAGTGCATTGATTCAACAATCAACGATATGAATAGGGGTGGCATTTGGTACCACCCGCCCCGCCCGTACCCGCTCCGCAGCGGTTTCTATCTCTGACGGTTCTCTGCGGTCGTGGCCCGCCAATGCATGCGGTCGTGAATACTCTGACCAAATCCGCCCCGCAACTAGAACGGGCCGTTGCGGTTAAGCCTGCGGCTCTTCAGTTATGTTTGAAATGCGGACGCCCGCGGGTTCTCGAGTTCCTTGACCTGCAAACACAAAAGAAAATGATCAAATATATAAATATATCCATGATGATCTACTCTACTATTTGGTTGAAGAGCATATGAAGTAATTTATGAAACATAAACATGATTCCCCTTTGAAACACTCCCCTTTGTTCATAAACATGATTCTCTTCTCAAACTCACGAGCATGATAAGAATGACAAATGATCTATATGCATGCTGAAATGTGTTGTTTCTATTATACACGACTTGATCTATATGCATGCTGAAATGTGTAGTTTCTTAATTACAAACAGACACAACAAGTAAACTCTGACTTGTTCAAGTTACCAGACTGTTTTTAAGCTGTTCCACAATTTGTTTTGTTTCCATTACACTCGACTTGATCAACTTACCAGACTGACAAAAGAGTGAAAATATCACAGATGCACCAACAAGCACAAGAAGCACAAAAAGCACAAACATTTGAAATTTTTGTAAGTCTTAACCAAACTTAAATTAAAGAAAGCACTAAATCCAAACAATGAATTCCAAAGGTAAATAAAAACCAAATCCAAACAAGCATCCTAAATATAGAAAAAAAAAAGCAAAACAGCAAATCTCAATAAAAATCAAATTTCTTCTTCTTCTTCTTTATCTTTATCTTGGAGTTTCTTATATTTCACATGGATTTCATCTTCAGAAAATATCAATAGTTGAAGTTAGTAAAGATTAATAGTCATGAAACTCAAAATTATATGATAATGTGAATATTTTACCCTGCGGATAAGATTCATATCGCTCAAGCCAGTTCCTGGTGCATATTAGAGCCTGCACATTCTCAGGGAGTAGACAGCTTATGTGTTTATTAAAGACTCGCGATCCAATGCTAAAAGAAGATTCCGAAGCCACAGTTGTAATGAGAATACTGAGTAAATCACAAGCCATTGCTGACAAATCACCAAATCTGTGAGAATTATCTTTCCACCACTGGAGAATGTCCGTGCTTGCGAAATTATTAAATTCCAAAAGTGGTTCATCAAGATAAGCTTCTAGAGGTGTTTTCCCACTCACAATGCCAGTAACTTTGGAAACGCAAATAAATCCTATGAAAGTTAAAAATATAAATTAAAAAACAGATTGTTAAAAGAAATCAAGAAACACTCACACTGTAGTTCCCAAACATTCCCATTGACCCCTCAGCACAAATGTCTTGTGGAGCTGTCTCACGTGGCTCTGTAGAAAGTGAGCCAGTCTTGGATTTTTTGTCGTAAGACGCAAACAGAGTACTGAGCTTCTCACGCAAGTTTTTCAACTTTGCATCACGTGTACTCATGTCAAGTTTGCCTAAACAACATTCCACAATAGACATCTGACATGAAAAAACTCTCCACCACACAACAAGTCATTGCTCAACATCAGCTGCGATTTCCCAATATCTTGCATTGAGTCATTGCTAGTAGCATTATCTAATGTGATAGAGAACACCTTTTTTCTCTAAACCCCCACTCGTTCAGTGTATCCAGGAGCTGCATCGCAACATTCATACCAGTATGTGGTGGCGATAAACACAAAACGTCAGGATCTTGCTGTTCAACTTCCAGTTTCGATCAATGTAATGAGCTGTCACACACATATAACCCTCACGTGTCAGCGACGTCCACAAATCAGACGTGAAGGAAACTCTTCCAGGTAGACTCGTCAATTCCCTCTTCAATGTATCTCTCTCGCTTTCATACAACCGGAACACATCTTTTTTCGCCGTGTTTCGACAAATGGTTTTGACATCAGCATTCAAATAACTCCAAGTTTCTCTCACTTTTTCATATTCCACATATGAATATGGGAGATCATGCTGGACTATGGTCTTAGCTACCATCTGCCTAAACACGAGATGATCATATTTGCGAGGCACCAATTTGCCGTCAGCAGTGACATTCATCTTCCCATTCAACCTTGAATACATTTTGCATATACCAAGATGTCTTTTCAACGAGGTAGTTCCATGCCCATGAGAGCTCCAAGCATACTCATTCTTGGAGTGATTGCATTTAGCTTTCTCCTTGCCATTGGACTTGCTAATCACAGTAAAATCATTCCAAACAGGTGACCTTTGCTTACTCTTCACATCATCACTGTTATCGTCCTCATCACCCAACTCTTGAGGCTGCAGCGAGTCTGCCTCGTAAACCTTCTTCTTTCCATTTTTTGGAGGCCGCTTGGAACACCTCCTCCCTCCACGAATTACAGCAGTGAGTGGGAGGAGGAGTGATCTCGACATCACTATCATCTTCATTAGTGGGTCAAGATGAATCATCACCATCTACTTCTATAAGCCTTCGTTTCTTCTTTCCATCAGAACAAACAACCTCAGGACGAGTATCACCAGCAGCCTCAAGAAGTCCTAACAGGTATTGAATCTCAAGATCAACTGTATCCAATGGCTTGAAATTAGGATCCATCGTCTCTACACTCTTGCTCTCTCTAGGTTTTTTTTGGCTAATGAGGCGTGTGTAGGTATATTTAGTTAGAGTTTTCAATTTGAAAATATTTTTACTTATATTTTTAAAAATATTTTATCAATAATTTTCAGCAACAAACGACTAAGTTACTAAGGCCTATTTTAGTTTTTTACTAACACAGAACAAGCAGGCTAAGACAACTTAAAGTAGAACACGCTATCAAACAATCAAACTTCTCTTTCATCAGACAATCAGAACAAAACCAAACAGATGTATCTACTGATTCCACAAGACCACATGATGTATCTACTGATTCCACAAGCTACAAAGTCAAAGGGCAGAAGACTCACCTTATTGATTTAGCAGAAGTATTGTAACGTCAAGACCACATGATGTATCTACTGATTCCACAAGCTCATCATGTACTCTCACTCTCTCAGAAGCTCTTTCAATCCACCAACCTGTAACAATTCAACAAAAGACTTCAGCTGCTAGTAACGTCATAACGTGAATATAATCTTTATTTATCAAATTTCTTAAACTACTTGGCAGATAACAATTATACAAGATCAAACATCAAAGTGGCACAAGCTAAGCAGAAGTAGCACTAAATTACTAAGCAGAACAAGCAAGCATTGCTAACTTACAAAAGAGACTTACTAAACATTCAGATAATTTACAACCATCATGTCTCAAAGATATCAGTTCATACAAGGATACTAATGGAGACAAAAACAAGCAACTAAAAATTCAGATATTTTTCAACTAACTTACATAACTGACAACTAACTTACTACAAAAAACAACCATCATGTCTCAATAATATCAGTTCATACAGTTTCAACCATACTAATGAAGACAGAACAATCAACTAAACATATCAGATAATTTACAACTAGCTTACATTACTAACAACTAACTTACTAAACACAACAACCAACACGTCTCAAACAAATCAGTTCGTAAAAATTTCTAGCATACTAATGGAGACAAAACAAGCAACTAAACATGACACATATCAGACACTTAAGTAGTCAACTCAAACGAAGCAAATAAACTAAAAGTTAAGAGAAGCTCCTGTTGTAGAACAAAGACGCAGTGAAGCTCCTGTGGTGGCTCGCCGAAGGAGAGAAGGTCCTGGTGGTGGCTCGACGAAGGAGACAAGCTCTGCTGGTGTCTCTACGAAGGTGAGAAGCTCCGGTTTGTGAAACAAAGACACAGTGAAGCTCCTGTGGTGGCTCGCTGAAGGAGAGAAAGTCCTGGTGGTGGCTCGACGAAGGAGACAAGCTCTGGTGGTGGCTCGACGAAGGTGAGAAGGTCCTGGTGGTGGCTCGACGAAGGTGAAAACCTCTGGTGGTGGCTCCACGAAGTTGAGAAGCTCTGGTGGTGGCTCGACGAAGGTGAGAAGCTGATGTGGTAGATTGACGAAGAGGTGATGGAGAGAAGCTACGGTGGTGGCTCGAGAACGGAGGAAACTCCAGTGGTGGCTCGACGACGAAGAGAAGCTCTGGTGGTGGCTAGACGAAGGTGAGAAGCTTCGGTTTGTCGAACAAAGACGAAACAGAAGATGATGTGGTAGATCGACGAAGAGGTGACGGAGAGAAGCTACGGTGGTGGCTCGATAACGGAGGAAGCTCCAGTGGTGGGCTCGACAACGGAGAGAAGCTCGGGTGGTGGCTCGATGAAGGTGAGAAGCTCCGGTTTGTGAAGCAAAGACGAAGTGAAGCTGATGTGGTAGATCGAGGAAGGAGAGAAGCTCCGGTGGTGGCCTAGTTGAAGACGACGAAGGAGAGAAGCTCTAGGGGAGACGTCGCCTTCTCGAAGTCGTCGTTTTCATCGGTTTCTTCGGGGGAGACGAAATGATGATGATCTATGCGGGTATCGAGAACTCCGCAAGACCGCACCGACTGACCCACTTTGGCCCAAACCCGAAAAGACGAAGCCCGCAACACCCACAATTTTACGGGCCTAAGTTTTGCGGCCCAAACCTGCCCCGCAATGAAACAAAACGAGACATGCCCGCGGGCCGCGGTCCATAATGCCACCCCTAGCTATGAACCTGAGCTCTCTTGTGATTGCGTGAACCAAATGAACGAAGGAGGGAAAATCAGACCAAATCAATAAGAAATTCGATCACACGCGACCATGTGTTTTTTATTATTAAAGCAGAAATTAATTATTGTACTCTTTAAACATGTGATCAGTTATAACAACAAAATAACGAATTGGTGTTTTGATATATCATATATATGATATCAAATGTGTTGCCATCGGAAAAATACATGCACGACGTATCTTTAAAAAAAATATAATCAGTATACTACGCTAGTTAACTACATGATTTTTTTTTCTTCTGGAAACACGTTTTTTTCGTCGAGGAATCGACTTCGAGCAAAGTTGATTTTAGGTAGATTTTAGGTTGAAATCTTGATCCTTGCTATACATCTACGGTTGATTTAAAGGAAAATGAGAATAAATAAACAAACACACGCATCATCCAAAAGATATAAACAATTTGAACATTAATGAGTCACTACAATGAATAAAATGAACTTATAAAATGTACAAATTAAGGGAAAGTGACATTCTTGACCCAAGTTGACGTAGCAAAGCACTTTCCTGCACGGCACTTTCCTGCACGGATCTCTTCGTCCATCTTTATCTCTAAGTATTATATTTTGATTGTGCGGTTGATCAAGCCAATCAGATTTCAACAATAGGCCAACGTACACACTTTATGAGCAAATAAGCTGTGGGTTTTAGTTGACGAAACCCATTATGTCGAATGCTTATACGATAGGTTATAGGTGCATTGGGTTAAATGCAAGTAACAGTTCTTTTTCGACAGCCACAAGAAACCAAGCATCAGAGTTATTCAAACTGCACAAGAGAGACAGAGACACATTAATATTAAGTGATATAGTTGAGTTTATATTTTCTAGTTTAAAGACTTTATTTAAGTGTATTCTCTTGGTGTTTCTAACCATGATGGTATTGGTTCTTGTGACTTTTTATTGATTTAATTGAGTCTGGGAACAATAATTCTTCTTTAAGACACACCAGTTAAAGGCCATAAATTCGTTAAAAATGCTTGCATACATTAGCTTATCATACGAGTAACAAGTTGATTGTTTAGGTTTTTGAGACTCATACGAGGCTGAAATGTTAAATATTGGTATCAGCACTCTCTGAGTAAAGTGTGTGATTAATCTAAACTAAGAGGAAAGTCAGAATGTCTAACTCACAGATTAAAGTTGACAGGTTTGAATATGGTACATATTAGAGTGAAGCAAGACAAGGAGATGGGAAGGCCAATCAAAGGAAGTGAAGGCCAAGCATCTCCACAAAAAGCTGAAGAAAAAGAAGCTATCCAAGCCATGATCAAGCCTCAATGGAGATAACACACGACCAAGACAAAGATAAGGCGTGTGTACTTAAGAGGAGGAGGCTGTAGAAACATGAAGTGTGTTGCAAGTATTCAAGAATTTGTGCAACAAGGAAATGAGCCAACAAGGAGTGGAAAGAAAATCATGGACCTTGAGATCATGAATTTAAATTAAAATGAGAGTCACATGTGTGTTTAAGGAAAAGAGATGTTGAAGAGTTGTCACTATCTCTTTCTTGTGCAGAAAACTCCACTGTCTTTTCCTCAAGATTTGTTTATTCATTTTCTAGGATACTATTAGTTTAATCTTGCTGTCTCTTTCTCTATTTGTTGTTGTGTCTAAGCTATTTCTTTATAAATAGAGAGTATCCCCATTGTAAGAAAAAAGAGATAAGCTTTAGTAAATTTGCGTATCACTCATATACTCTACTTAGTGTTTATAAATGATTCACAATGTAGGGAGTTGTATACATGATTTGGGTCTGCCTAAGGGCAGATCATTGCTTACCCAAATCAGTCTAAACTCTTCTTTATCTACTGTGTCAAACTCTAGATTACTGATACTAATTCTTATTCTCCTTATGTGAACAAACTGAAAGTATTGTGTCACTTCTCAAGGATTAGATTCAAACTAGAGTTATTTTTAGTTCACTTTGTTCCAACAGTACATGCGACTTCTCGTTGTGGA
Source organism: Erucastrum elatum (assembly GCA_900406325.1). NCBI lineage: Eukaryota > Viridiplantae > Streptophyta > Magnoliopsida > Brassicales > Brassicaceae > Erucastrum > Erucastrum elatum. The sequence goes on along the minus strand of OVBX01003946.1, from coordinate 6,352 downwards.
ACGTCAGAATGCTTGCACACTTCGAGGTACTGGGTCTGAGGAGTATCCTGTATGCCGTGAGTGCAAAATGTCCTTTAGCTTATAGATATGTTTCCAGATATCCCTTGTGCAAGCTCAAGATCTGTCTACAACTCAAAACAACAAAGCCAAGGTAACAGAGTCACAAAACCAAAGACCAAGAATGTGATAGAGTCTTGATATCTAGAACTCTATGAACTCTTCTTATTGATCACTCCACACCAGATTACAAGCTAGAACATAGATTACAAGAATGATAAACGAACAGCTTTGAGCTTGACTCCGGCTAGGCTCTCATGGCGAGCTTCACCTTCGTCACCGATCTAATGGCGATCGGGTTGAGATGACTCATGGCGTCACTCTTCATACAACATCAAAGCATGCCTTCCTCTTCGATCAAGCTCTCTATTTATACTTCTATTTGCTTCAACCTCTTGTAACCGCAAAGCTTCCAAGTCAACCAGAATCTCTCCCCTTTAATTCTTGTCCACGTCAGTAATAAGGATCTATCAATACTTCCCACTTGAAAACAAGCTTGCCCACAAGCTTGTATGAAAAGAAACCACCATCCCTATTCATTCAGAAACTGACGTGCAGCCCCCACTGAGATGAATGCATTGAAAGATCCAGCCTATCTCTCCCTAACAGTCTTCCACGCTCCTTACTTCTCCAGCGGTGCCAAACAAAGCAAGAACTCCTCCAAAGACTCAGAACAACATGCAATGGTAGAGCTTGTACGTGCTTTACTCGAGCTTTATATTTGAACATCCATGTCTTGGGAAACTTCTTACACTTATGTCTCTGTTGTACGAGAACTTGTTGTAACTGCTTCTTGATGTATATCCACAGTTTGCATCTTTCATTATTCAACAGATGCTTCACAACTTGTAACAGATAGTGTGTAATCCATACTTCCCACATTTGTCTAACGTCTTTCTCGAAAAGATCATACTCCCTTGCTACTACTGCAAACCACCAAATCAGCTCAATCTCTGCCAGCCCACACATCATTATTCTCGTGTATACTCCATCCCTTGAAAACAAGCTTGCCCACAAGCTTGGAATGAATAAGAAAACGGGAGATCTTCCAGGAAAGAACTCATACGGCTGCAACTCTGTTAGTACGCATGCAACGCTTGCCAACACCAACACTGGAAACTGCTTAAACCGCCACTTATGTTTCACTTGAAACTTTTCATTACAAACTAGCCGCTCTGTCAATACTTGTAGGATTCTCAACCACCATATTTGTATCTTAGAGAGCTGAGTTATAGCTAGACGCACACACTTAGACATTCCTGCAACCTCCTTGTTCTCATCTTGACTTGGTATCCTGCGCCAAGATCTCACCCCTTCACTCAGTACCAAAACAAATGGCAATTGACAACACTACACAAGCTTTCTATCTTCTTCTGTTGCAGGTCGCAACCAGTCTCCAATGGCCAGCCCTGATGATATCAACAGACACCACAAGATGCGCTGGTTTGTGTGATCGTAGCGAACTACTAGAACTCTATCAACCGCCCAAGAACAGAGAAACAAAGTGATAATCAAGTTGTTGAATTTATACTTAAACCACCAGTTCTTGTAGAGCTTCTTTTGCAATGAATCTGTAGTTTCATCACGTACACCAAGACAGCAAAACACAGAAATAACATGTGACGATCTCACCAAACCCGTCACCAGAATAACATCATTGCCAAACGTTGAGTCTGCCTGTTGATACGCTTCTACTGCAAGATAACGCGGAACATAGCGAATTGCATTGTGCAAATCCAACATATTATTTTCTTGAACAATCGCATGATTTAATTCTTTCTGCTGCACCCCTGTAACCAAGTCGCATGAATCAGTCTGCTTCACCAGTACTGTTTCAGGAACAATCTCGCAAACCAAATCTTGCTGGTGTACTTCTGCAACAAAGGCCAAAGAAACCTCTTCCACAGTTGTGCTATGCTTCTCTTGCTCTGTCTCATGATGCTCTGTAGCAACGAGGATCTGTTCCACTTCTGTCTCAAGAACTACCTCCTTGCTAACCGCTAACATGTGATCCCTCAAGCCCACTGGTTCTTTCATTCTAATGACCTTTTTCATCTCTGATTTGAGACCATTAAGGAACAACTTGATCAAAATCTTCTCATCAAATCCTGTTACTTGATTTCTCAGAGCTTCAAATTCATTAACATACTCCTCAATCTCGCCTGTTTGTCGCAAACGAAACAATCTTGCTTCTGGATCATCGTTGAGAGGGTCACCATATCTGTCTAGCATTCTTTCTCTGAACTGCTCCCAATTCAAGAATGGATCACTGATTATTTCACCATTAAACCACTGTAACACGGATCCTTCTAAACTCAATGACACCAAACGAAGCTTCTCCTCTTCATTGTAGTTACCAAAGCTGAAAAATCTCTCAGCACGAGAAATCCAATCGAATGGAAATGGACCAAAGAACATAGGCATTTCAATTTTTCTCAGCACTTGTTCACTGTTCGCAAGAGTATCAAGAATTCCTCGATAACCTAGCTGTGTTGGAGGTCGTTCCGGTTCAGAGATAGTTACCTGTACCTGATCGATCGGACGTTGTGAGGCGGATGCAATCTCTTTTCCCGGATGCTGATTGAATGTAACCAATCGAGTCACTCGATCCGTGAGAAAAGTCATCTTCTTTTCCACCGACTCGACCTTCACCGTTATCGAATCAAATCGCTCCGTCGTCAATCTAGAATTCCTCGACACCGAATCGTAACTGAGCTTTAGCCAATCCAAACTATTTTGAAGTCGTCCGCCTTTGATCGTCGTTTCTCCCATTCCGTCACCGCCGTGTTGCTTCCGATCAGTCTCACCGCACCAATGATAGAGTCTTGATATCTAGAACTCTATGAACTCTTCTTATTGATCACTCCACACCAGATTACAAGCTAGAGCAGAGATTACAAGAATGATAAACGAACAGCTTTGAGCTTGACTCCGGCTAGGCTCTCATGGCGAGCTTCACCTTCGTCACCGATCTCATGGCGATCGGGTCGAGATGACTCATGGCGTCATTCTTCATACAACATCAAAGCATGCCTTCCTCTTCGATCAAGCTCTCTATTTATACTTCTATTTGCTTCAACCTCTTGTAACCGCAAAGCTTCCAAGTCAACCAGAATCTCTCCCCTTTAATTCTTGTCCACGTCAGTAATAAGGATCTATCAGAATGATATCTTAATTCCAAGTTAAATCACACCTGAACTAGCTGTGCCATAAGGATCAGAATCACCCAAACCGTCGTTGAAAGGCTGCAGGGTTGGAAGCTAAAATAGGATTCATGGCCAAATCACTCCCTTCGGGAGTAGTACTGAAGTCATGGCAACCCCACAAAACACACGGAGATAAACCATGATGATGAATGGTTACAATTTCAAGGCTTTCAAATAAAAGTATCAAAACATGAAGGGTACGGTACCGAGTAGAGGCATTGGAAAGCATCATCAATGAATCATCCTTAGCACCAAGCGAAGAATCAGGGAAAGTTATGATTTTGGGGGAAAAGAGCTCACTGTTTCTGAAGATCGACATCAAGCGTGATGATTTGTTCATTGGCAGTCATCACAGTGATCCTCTCGTTCTAATCGTTTGTTTGTCTTCTCGTTCACCTTTTTGGTGTTATATATGTGGCTTCTGAAGTTTGGCTTTTTTATCCATCAGACCAGATGATTGTGGTTCATGCTCGCCGAATCTTTAAACAAGTCTATCAAATCCCTCTCTCGTTCTATCTTCTTGTTCACAAACCATACGATCACTACTTTTTTTTAAGATTTGTTTTCTCTATTAAGTTATGTTTTCGGTTTTGCATTTCATTTATCCTTTAAACGTAAAATCGTGCTGCTTTTACGTCTATATTGTTGTGAAGATTTACAGTGGATGTGTTGATTCTATATAAGAATATTTAAAAGAAAAAGATTATATTGAAGCAATGCAAGCCAAAGGAGTTGTTATTCTTCTATGTTGCTTCTTCCTCATACAACAATTGATGGAATGAAATCATAAATTTTACATTATTAGATATACGGATAAGTTTGAAGACAATCATTTGGTCCCATTTGCATGTTGTTTATACCGTAGTGATCAATCAACAAGATCACTGAGTGATGTTTATCCTTTCTGAAATAGTAGAAACCAGTATATCTAGAAGCAGTCCGCAAGTAATAAGGCCGATGCAAAACAAGTACAACATAAGTGAAGTTAAACAAGTTGTTGATACACCGGAGCTGTTAAAAC
>OVBX01003945.1:0-15620 GCA_900406325.1 Erucastrum elatum | reverse complement strand
CTGACTGATGATCTTAAGTAAGACTGCGGTTCGGTTGGATTAAGGAAATCCAGGATCGGGTTTTTCAAAAGATATTCTAACCATTATACTGTTTTTTTTTGTAATTTTTTTTACCGTTATACTAAAATAAAATAGACACGGTTAAATCAAAATATAATAATGAACGGATTTATCTAAATTTATTTTTTTTTGAATGAATTTTAAATTTATTCATCAAAAAGCCTGATTACAACTGAGTGTGGTCCTTCATATTTACAAATTTAAATCTACCAACAAAACTTTTTTAGACACCAGTTTGAAACCAGTATTGAAGTACTTCTCCAATGCACCTTCTCCTCTTCATTTTTACTAAACTGAGCTTGTTTCTAATCCCCTTTTCCGTGATCTTCATGATAGCAGATATTGCCATCGGTTTTTCCCCATGTCTGACTCTGTTTCGTTCTCTCCATATAGCATATACTGCAGCTTGGAATGCATACCGAATGCAGAACAAAAACTTCCTATCACCACCTCTACTCCTTGATATCTTTTGCACTATAGCATCCCAAGAGTTCGAGTATGAATTCCCAAGCATACCTCTGCTGAGATGATTCCATAGTTGAGATGCAAAAGAACACTCAAAAAACAGATGGTTTCGCGTTTCTGCAGCAACTTTACATAATACGCAAGTAGTATCCACTCCCCTACACCATTTTGAGACTCTGTCCATAGTGGAGAGCCTATCCAACATGGCTAGCCAGGTCACAAAAGTAAACTTTGGAGTAGCCATAGAAAACCAGACACCACTCCCCCAAGTAACTTCCTCATTAGCCCCTTTAATCATACTCCAAGTTTCTTTCGTTGAGAAATGATTCTTGAAACCATTAATTCCTTTCCATAGACTGATATCCTCCACATCTCTCTGAATACTACTCTTGACAGAGTCAATTTCAACTTCTAACTCCCTTAGAAACTCAACTCGATGACTTCTCCGTCTTCTCATATTCATTACTGCTTCAGCAAGAGTTGCATTCCTTCTTATCCCCATATCAATGACTCCTCTCTCACCCAGCAGATCCATCAATACCCCTTTTGAGGACCAGTTATCATACCAAAACGATATATGTCGACCATTTCCAATTTCCATACTGTAGTACGACTTAGCAATGGATCTAAGCTTGAGCATCTTTCTCCACATTCAGGAGCCAAGCTGAGCCTTTTCATTTACTTCCCAAAAACTTCTCTCTTTTAGTAAATTCATATTTACCCATCGACCCCAAAGTGAATCTCCACTAAGCATTCTCCAAATAAGCTTCAGACCATAGACTGTATTAACTTCTTTCAATGATCTAAATCCCAAACCACCCTCCTTCTGAGGTTTACATACCTCTTTCCATGATATTTTAGCGCCTGTATTTTTTAGATCAGGACCCGTCCAGAGAAAACAGGAACACAACTGCTCTAATTCTTTTATACACCTGCTAGGAAGTCTAAGCGCAGATGCCCAAAAGTTGATCATACTGATCAGAACTGATTTAATCAGTTGAAGCCTCTCTGGATATGACAAATAACGACAAGTCCAAGAGCAGATTCGACTCCTGATTCTCTTAACCAATGGCAAATAATTTGAGCGCTTCATAGCTTGAGTCAAAAGTGGTAAACCCAAATACCTCACTGGCAGAGAGCCCTCAGCAAAAGGAAAATTAGACAAGATTCTAGATTTTTCCTCAGCTACAACTCCAGCCATGTATATTGTGGACTTCTCAATACTGATCTTCAAACCCGACCACTTAGCAAAATCTCCAAATACTGCGAGAGCCCCCTCAATTGATGCTTTAGTACCCTCCACGAAAACCATCAAATCATCCGCAAAACACAAGTGGGTGAGAGATAAAGAATGACACCTCGGATGCATCTTGAACTTCTGCTCTCTTACAGTTTTGTCAATCTTGTGCGACAACACATTCATACACAGCACAAAGAGATACGGTGAGAGGGAACAACCTTGTCTCAGTCCCCGCTTACTTTGAAAGTAACCTGCAAGCTCACCATTCACTTGCACAGAAAAAGAAGGAGTAGAGATACAGAGTTTCACCCAATGTATAAATCTTGCTGGGACTCCAATGGCTTCTAAACTGTGAAGGACAAAATTCCACTGAACCGAGTCGAACGCCTTGGAAATATCTATTTTCATCACACATCTAGCTGAGACTCCCTCCTTATGGTAATCCTTGACCAACTCAGATGCTAATAAAACATTCTCCAGCAAAAGACACCCTCTGATAAACGCAGATTGATTTGCAGAAACAATACGCGGAAGAATCACCTTTAGCCTATTAGCGATGATTTTCGATACCACCTTATATATCACATTGCAACAGGTTATTGGGCGAAAATCCCTCATCTCCAAAGAGTCCACTTTCTTAGGGACCAGTGCCAGAATAGTGGAGTTGACCCCCTTAGGTAAGAATCCATATCTGAAAACTGACTGCACAGCAACTATAAAATCTGGATAAATAATGGACCAGACAGTCTTAAAGAACTCACTTGGGTATCCATCAGGACCCGGTGACTTGTTTGATGGCATAGCAAACAAAACCTTACGGATCTCCACTTCAGTAACTTCAGCTTCCAATCTACTACAATCCTCATCTGAACATTGAAAATCCAGTAACTCCCTCAACTCATCAACCGTAGCTCCAGAGTAATCATCAGGAATCTGGTTAAGAAAACCTGAGAAAAATCTTTCTGCTTCCTCCTTTATATCCTTCTGCTGCTTTACAGTACTCCCATCCTGACATTTAAACTCTCTTATGGTATTTTGAGCTTGTCTTGTTTTAATAGCATTGTGAAAGGTTGTATTGTTTTGATCTCCCACGTCCAACCAATGCATCTTCGCACGCTGCTTTAGAAATACCTCCTCCAAACTGGCCACATGAAGCCATCTCTCATAAGCCACTGATTCCTCTAGAATAGCAGCTTCACTCGGACTTTGCAACGTAACCTTTTGTTTCTCGCACAGCAACTCATGGGCTTCCTTAGCTCTTCGTAACCTTTTGTTTTGATCTCCCACGTCCAACCAATGCATCTTCGCACGCTGCTTTAGAAATACCTCCTCCAAACTGGCCACATGAAGCCATCTCTCATAAGCCACTGATTCCTCTAGAATAGCAGCTTCACTCGGACTTTGCAACGTAACCTTTTGTTTCTCGCACAGCAACTCATGGGCTTCCTTAGCTCTTCGTAACCTTTTGTTTTGATCTCCCACGTCCAACCAATGCATCTTCGCACGCTGCTTTAGAAATACCTCCTCCAAACTGGCCACATGAAGCCATCTCTCATAAGCCACTGATTCCTCTAGAATAGCAGCTTCACTCGGACTTTGCAACGTAACCTTTTGTTTCTCGCACAGCAACTCATGGGCTTCCTTAGCTCTTTTTGTCAAATTACCCAACCTCAACTTTCCCAACTCCCTTATATGAGGTTTGAGCAGCTTTAACTTTTTGAGAGTCTATACATAGCCGAAGTTGAATGAAATAACCTCGGTGTAGCCTCCCAAAACTCTTTAACCATCGGCAGAAACTCCTCCAACTTACCAATCGCATTTACATATTTAAACGGCCTTCTGATCTTTTCTTCAGGTGGACAGATTTGAATCTTACATCTCATGTGATCAGAACATCCTCCTGCCTCAAATACAGAATAAGCACTCGCAAATCTCTGTAAAGCCTCCTCATTAATAAGAACCCGATCCAACTTTTTGCAGATTACTCCCTCTGCCCTCTTACTACACCAGGTGAAGAGTGGCCCCTGATAACCCATGCAATGCAGAGCCATACGTTGGAAATCTCTCATACCAGCAGACACTCTTCCATGCTCCATAAAGACCGAACTCTCCTCCCCCTCCAGAATCTCGTTAAAATCTCCTACTATCATCCAAGGCTTTCTACTAAACATAGCAGAATCTTGATGATGACACAACTCCTCCCAAAGCTCCTTCCTTTCCTCCACAAGGTTTTTTGCATAGACACTTGTGTAGAAAAACTCCTCATGTCCCTTTAGCCCTACTGAACAAATGATGAGCTGCTCTGATTTATAAACTGGAGTCATTCTGACATCATCCCTCCAGACAACCCAGATACGACCACCTCTACTATACTCATAAATTGTTATATAGGACCAATCCCGAAAAACCTTCTTTAGAATTTCCACTGACTTACTCTCCTTTACCCTTGTTTCCAAAATGCACCCAAAACTCATATTGTTTCTACGGACCCAATCTTCTACAACGGAATGTTTCAAATATTTGTTGAATCCCCGCACATTCCAGAAGAAGCTAGCCATATATTAATGTTTACGACGAGGCCTAGAGTTCCTTCCTGGATTTGCATCCGGAACCTTAGGCTTCCTACCTCTTCTCAACCCCACTTTAATTTCCTCCTGAACCTGCTGATCTATCTCAGTATCCTCCAGCAGTTGATTCTCCATATTTTCCATTTCTTCCTTATCCTCTTCTCCTTTATCACCCTCTATCTCACCCTCTAACTCTGAATTACCATCTAGCATTTCCCCCTCCTCTACTTCATCACTTAAAACAGCATACTTCGAAGCAAAAATCTCTACTTCCCCTTTTTGTTTCTCAACTAGAGATCTTCCTAACTTCGCTGGAGAGACTTCAGACCAATCAGACGACTCCTCGCCTTCAGTTTCCTTTCTGTTGGTATTCACCTCAAAATCCTTTCCCTCATTACTCTTCTCATAACCTCCTAACTCCTTTTTTCCTCCCACAAGCTCTAACCCACCACAACTTTCTTTTGGCAGAACTATTTCATTTGATCCCCCCACATCTTATACACCACTAGATCGACCTGGAGATTGAGAGGCTCTACCCTTCTTCCCTTTCCCCTTTGTTGCACACACAACTTCACTATGACCCCATTTGTCACAAAGTTTACACCTATATGGCAACCATGGATAATAGAACTTCACCGTGAATTCCTTTCCCTCTTTAGTGAACGTGATCTCCTTTGGTAACACTTTAGAGACATCCACATTCACAAAGATCTTTGCTTCATTTAAATTAGTACACGCAGTGGTTTCAGGATGTGGCTTCACTGGGAAACCCACTGTGCTTGTAATGAAGCTAAGCCCTTCCCAAGAGTACATATGGAGAGGAACCTGTTCCAGATGCACCCACATAGGCATGGCTACTTCTTTCTGATCTTCTTCCTCCGTTTTTGGTGACCACTTAGTCGCAATCATCGGGACCCCAGCTATATTCCACATCCCTCGTCTGATTATCTTTTCTCTGGCCTTCAAACTTGAGACCTTGAATCTCATGGTCGTCGGGTTAACCTCATAGACCTCTATCTTTGCAGATGGATCCCCATATTTCCAGATCTTGTTGAGAACCACATGAACCTTAGCTACATGAGGAGCAAGATCTAGAAACTTCCCCACAACAAAATCCTCCCATAACGGTGTAGAGTTCTCCACGACCTCGTTCGGAATCTCCACCATGTTGATCCCATCCTTCGATGAAACCTCAACCTCGTATTTCCTCAACTTTTTCTTATCCATCGCCGCCTTAGCCCATCTCTGATTCGACTGATTTACAGTTTCCTCAATCCCTTGCTTCACTACCTCAGCCCCGACATCCTTTCTGACTGTATTCTCCCCTGGCGGTTCTGCAAAATCCGGCGGAAGAGCCAGATCCATCTCGAAACCGTTGTCGAAAACCCCCGTAGAAAGTCGTACAAAATCGCCCAAAATATCGCCCAAATTATCGCTTAGTTAAACGGTGCGTTTCCTGAAATTGTGTATAAATTTAGCTTTTGTCCTAAATTTATCTAAATTTAGGACAAAAGCTTTTTTCTTTGGTCCATATAAAAGTTCACTGCTGAATTTCTTGAAAATTTAGTGCCATTAAAATTAAACTATTTTATTTGACGAATTTTGTGGGATTGTTTACTGGGTATTATTGCCAACGAATATCTTAAACCAGACACCTTTAGTCGGTGTTGTTAAGAGATTGGAAAATGTACAGTCAAATCTTATATTATATAAAAAGTGAATCTATAAGACAGTGAGAAAGTTTACTCAGAATTTATAACGACAAATCACGATTTTCAAATTTGTAAGACTTCCAGACATTTTTCTCCTTGAAAATAATATAGAAATTCATGCTAAATAAGGTAAAATAACAAAACAAAAGTCACCAAAAAATCGAATTAATATAGATAATATATTTTGGTCACAAGACAGAAACTTGAGTCTATAAGACACTGAGAATGTTTATCTAGAATTTAAAACAACAATTCATTATTTTCAATTTCTAAAACGTCCAGAATTTAAAAAAAAAATAGAAATTCATGCTAAATAAGGTAAAATAAGAAAACAAAAGTCATCAAAAATCAAATTATTATAGATAATATTTTTTGGTCACAAGATAGAAACTTGAGTTAGCTTATTGATAGAGAGGCGGAAGCTATATATATAGAAGATTCAAGTTTTGAACCCTAGATAGATAACTTGGAGCTTAAGGTAGCTTGAAGAAGATGACAATGGTGGTGAATACTCTTCGCAGTGTTCGTTAGAACTCTTAAAGACCTTCAAAGTTTTATTAATCAAAATCCAAAGGTGATAATTTTCAAGCTATGAGATGGCTATATATACTAATATGAAAGACCTAATGCTTGACGAAAAAGGAAAAAGAAATCATAAACAGAAAAATTAAACATAACTTAAACGCAAGGAAGGCCATCGTCATAACAAGCCCATGATAACGATGGTGCGCTGCATCAGGTTCCCCCGGGGGACGGAGGATTCGTCCACGAATCTGCCGGGTCATTGTCACCACGAAACGGAGAGAGGTGTTTGACATTAAAAACATCAGAAGTGCGAACACTCGGAGGTAGCATGACTCAGTAGGCATTAGGGTTGATGCACTCCATAATCTCCACTGGTCCAATCTTCTTAGATTTAAGCTTATTGTACTCGCGTAACGGCAGTCGTTCCTTTGTTAAATAGACCCAAACTTGATCGCCCGGCGCAAAAATGACCTCACGACGCCTAGTATCTGCAGCAGTTTTATATTTTTCAGCAGACTGTTGCAAATTCTGTTGAGTTGTATGATGAAGTTGTTGCAGTTTGGAGACGAAATCAATGGCCTCCCCGTGATGGCGAGTTAAATCTGGCGTCGTGGTTAAGTCCAAAGGACAGCGAGGAATGATCCCGTAAATAATCTGAAACGGACTATACCCCAAGCTTCTGTTGAGAGCATGATTATGAGCGAATTCAGCTTGACTAAGCTTAGAATCCCAAGACTTTATATTGTCTCCTACAAGGCAGTGTAAGAGATTACCCAATGACCTATTAGTAACCTCAGTTTGACCATCAGATTGAGGGTGATAGGCAGTGCTCATATCCAAAGAAGTGCCGAGAAGTTTCCATAAGGATCTTCAAAAGTGACTGAGAAAATGAGTGTCCCTATCGGAGACAATGGAAGAGGGAAATCCGTGTAGTCGATAGATGTCGCGGAAAAAGAGACTGGCAACATTGACTGCATCCGTCGTCTTTTTGCAAGCCACAAAGTGAGCCATTTTTGAAAAGCGATCGACCACAACGAATATAGAATCATGACCACGTTGGGTTCGCGGCAATCCAAACAAAAAATCCATACTGAGATCGGTCCATGGTTGAGTCGGAATAGGAAGAGGAAGGTAGAGACCCGCATTGGATGCTCGACCTTTAGCTTGCTGACAGATCCGACACCTTTCAACGTACCGTCCGACGTCACGACGAAGAGTCGGCCAGAAATAAGATGTAACAACAAGCTGCAGAGTACGATCTCTACCAACATGGCCCTCGTCATGGAGTTCTCGAATTATTTGCAGCCGGAGACTACTTTCAGGAACACACAAGCGAAGTCCCTTAAACAAAAAGCCATCGTGGATTGTGTAATCCTCATAAGGACCTTGTTCTGTTACTGAAAATATCCGAGCAAAGAAGGCATCAGTCGCATATAAGTCCGCAAACGCCGTAAAACCTGTTACCCGAGTATGCATTGTGGTGAGCAGGGAAGTACGACGACTTAAAGCATCAGCAACACGGTTTGTTTTGCCGGACTGGTGACATATAGAAAACGTGAATTGCTGCAAGTAGGATATCCAGCCGGCATGTCTTGAAGAAACTTTGGCTTGACTATCCAAGTGTCGCAACGCATCATGGTCGGTGAACAAAACAAACTCTCGATGAACTAAATAGTGACGCCAATGCTTAATAGCTTGAACAATGGCGTAGAATTCAACATCATAAGTACTATACCGTCTGCGAGCTCCTGCAAGTTTTTCACTAAAGAATGCTACCGGTCTACCATTTTGACTAAGCACAGCCCCAATTCCGAGTTTGGACGCATCACAATGTAACTCAAATCTGGAAGAGAAATCTGGCAGGACCAAAACCGGAGCTGTAGTTAATTTTTCTTTGATTAACTCAAATGCGGCTGTGCTTCTGGTGTCCAGTCAAACTTTCCCTCGTGCATACAGGCTATGATCGGAGCCATAATTGTGCTGAAGTGACTAACATAGCGTCGATAAAAAGAAGCTAACCCATGAAAGCTTCGTACGTCAGAGACTGTTTTAGGAATAGGCCACGAACGTACTGCTTCGATTTTGGATGAATCGACAGAAAGGCCCTTGTCGGAGACTACATAACCGAGAAAAAGAACCTTAGAGACACCAAACTCACACTTATGCTTGGCTGCAAAAAGCTTATGTTGGCGTAGCACAGTAAGAACTTTGCGCAAGTGCTCTTCGTGTTCGGTGATGGAAGAACTAAAGATGAGGATGTCGTCGAAATAAACGACGACAAACTGACCAATAAACGCCCTGAGGGCTTGGTTCATGATCCTCATAAATGTGCTCGGCGCATTCGAGAGGCCGAATGGCATCACCAACCATTCAAAAAGTCCTTCCCTCGTCTTGAAAGTTGTCTTCCACTCATCTCCTGGTCGAATTTGAATCTGGTGATACCCGCTTTTGAGATCGATCTTTGAAAAAAATTTTGCAGCGCCAATTTGATCCAAAAGATCATCCAATCGAGGTATCGGAAATCTGTAACGAATGGTAATCTTATTAATAGTGCGGCTGTCGACGCACATACGCCAAGTGCCATCTTTCTTTGGAGTTAAAAGAGCAGGTACGGCGCAGGGGCTTAAGCTTTCTTTGATATGCCCTTTCTGCAGGAGATCCTCCACTTGACGACGTAGTTCCTCGTGCTCGCTTGGGCTCATACGGTAGTGGGGTCTGTTAGGAAGAGTAGAACCGGGTACGAGGTCAATTTGTGTTGGATGTCGCGGAGAGGCGGCAAATCCTCTGGTAAGTTATCTGGGAAGACGTCGCCGAACTCACCAAGAACCGAATCTAATGCCTTTGATGGTGTTGTGGTAAGCGTTTGGTGACTTGTCGCTGGAAACAAAGCCAATGCGCAGTCCTCGTCTTTAAATTCAGAGATAAAAGAGGAGTAAGAGCAAATCATGGCAGCAGGTCGTTGCTGTTGTTGCAACAAAGGAGGTTGTGTTGGCGCCAGAGGGAGGGTGATGCTGGTGTCCCGTGAAGGAAGAAGGACGATTTGCTGTGCTGCCCAAGTGAAACTATAAGTATTCTTGGCACCATAATGCAAGACTTTGCGATCATATTCCCAAGGGCGTCCCAAAATTAAATGACTAATGTCCATTGGAGCGACATCACAGTAGATATGATCCTTGTAGTGGGGCCCAATCGAGAAAGACACCAGAGTTCGTTGCGTGATACGGACGTTAACACCTTCGCAAAGCCAACCTAAAGAATACGGGGATGGGTGAGGTTCACGTACAAGACCAAGTTTAGTCACTGCTTCTTCAGATATAACGTTGCGACAACTTCCAGACTCGATGATGAATTTGCAGATACGGTCATTGATCGTGCAAGTTGAACGGAATATATTTGTGCGTAACCACTTATCATCTTGCTGGCGTGGTGCTAGGAAAGTCCGGTGAAGGAGAAGAAGACGACCTTGATCACCTGCTGTGTGGTGGATATTGGCATCATCGTCATGTTCTTCCTCTTGTGAATCATATATCTCCACATCGTCGTCGGCTTCAGTTGTAGCTACTAGACCTCGTCGAGTGGTATGAGGACATGCTGAACTTCGGTGACCCAGTTCACCACAAGAATAACATCGCAGAGTGGTTGGACGCGTCGAACGGCGAAGCTGTTGCTCGTCTTGTGCAGCTGGTTTCGCGGACGATGCTGAAGCCTCACCGGTGTCCTTCGTTGAAGTAGAGGGAGCAACGTTGGATGTTGGATCTTGAGACAGTGGGCGTGTGGATGACGAGTTCCAATTAGACGACCGTGATTGTTGTTCAAAGGATGCTGCACGACGGTGAGCTTCTCCAATTTAAATACTTGAAAATATATACAAATAGTCAAAAGTAAGTATCTAAAAAGTTAAAGTATACTAAAAACACCAAAAATACAAAATAATTATTGATTCTCTATCCAAATATTTAAATGAACCAATGTATTTGTTAATTTTAGATACTCTGACATATGTTATTCAAATTTATATGTAATATATTCTTTTTATAGATTTGAGAAATTTAAAGTATATAATAAATTGTAAAATAACATAAATGGTTTATCCGAATCCGAACCAAACCTGAAAAGTCCGTACCGAACCCGAACTAAAATTTAGAAATATCTGAACGGGGTTGAAATCCTTGACCATAAGAATCTGAAACCTAAACAGATCCGAATTGAACCTAAATGGGTAACTGGGTACCATAACGCCCACCTCTAGTAACTATTATATATCATATATGAGTCATCATATAATTAATTGTATTTTATACATACCATCATATTAGTAATCATATAATTAATAGCATTTTATATGTAATATCATATAAATAATCATATATATATTATAATTTAGAATTTAATGTAAATTATAAAACTATAATTTAAGTTTGTGTTTAAAATTATGCTTTGTATTGTATTTTTCTTATATATATTGAAAACTTTTTTATAATGGTTATTGGAAAGTATTTTAGTAAAACTTCATTTTTTAATATATGTATTATTTTGAATGAATTTTGTATATAAATTAGTTCTAAATTATTATTTTGATTGGATATATGTATTATTTTTTATATTGCTATCCATGTTTCCAAAAAATTAGATATGTATTTTTATTTTAATAAGATAGATTATTATTTTGATTTGAAATATGTATATCGATTTTTCCATAAATACCAAATTATCCAAAGATATGAATCTATATCAACTTATGGGTTCTCAATAATGTTATTTCTCCAAAACAAATTCCATATTATCATAAACACTCGGCACCAGGAAGATGTCTGGTCTTCATGGTGTCACTGATAAAAACTATGCATATAAGGCCAGTGGACACTCAAAAATGATATTTGACTGACTGATTAGGATTCCCACATCTAGGTGAACAATTATCATACTACATATGGCAACATATGACAACGTGTAAAGTTTCTTGTTACCGATACATGGTCGGTTATCAGCTGCTAAATAAATTGATACTAGGATCTGACATGCGCTTTGCACAGTGTGAGAAAAAAAATATATTTAAAGTTTCAAAATATTTATAGTGATATACGATAAAATCTATAAGTATATACGGGGCATTGAAAGACTTCATTCACCCTAACCTTCTTGATAGAATTGACAGACTTCAAATTAGAAACAAAGTCAAGACCGGCCATTATAAGATAAAGAATATGCAAACGTCAAAGGTTGAATGATTTATTCTGTTGAAGTCGGAGTTGTATATGTAATGTGAAGAATGCTTTGTAATCAATTATTGTGAGTGGCAAAAGGGAAGGTGTATAATGTGATTGAGCAATAAAACAGCTGTTACCGTATCTGGCTCATTCGAAACTCTAAGGATATGAATGGTGACCAAGGAATGAAAGGGAATAATGCATTCCTTAACATTCCCAATAAATTTTACCATTCATAAGGAATAGTCATTCCTTTCCATTCTTTTCATTCATTTTATTGTAGAGAATTAAAGAACAAATTTGTTCATCACTAAATTTGATATGGAATGACTATTCCTCATCATTCCTATAAATTTATTCCCATCCATTTTTTTCTCATCCGTTCCTATTGTTCCCGATGTGGTTACCAGTTGGACCCTTATTTCTTACAGATTCAAATTTATCAGTTTTCTTGAATCTTGCATTGATTACATAATATTTCAAGGATTGAATTTGTGCAGAAATTATTGAACAATTGAGTTTCTTCAAGGAATGTATTTAAACCAATAAATTCAATCATAATGGCTTAATGCAGAGATATTATAGGAAACAGAAGTTGCACAGAAACAATTATAGGAAATTCCTATAAAACAAATCAATTAGAAAGAGAAAATATATTAAACATACAGAAAACACACTTAATTACATTTTACTTTAAGTTGTATACAAATTCATATTTCATTTTTCACGTGAGTACAAATCAGTCATTATTGCACGATTCATCATCGCAGAGTAATTATAGAAACAAAAATAAAAAATATATAAAAAAATGAATAAAAAATCTTATATAAAAACACTTAAATTCATTATTCTCTAAGTTGTATACAAATTCATATTACGTATGATTTATCTTTTGAATTACATTACTCTTGCGTGGAAAAAAATGTATTGTTAAGCTGATGATATATCCAACTGGATAACAAATTTATAAGGGTTCAAGGAAAACAAAATTAAACATCCATTATATGTATGACAAACCAGGACTATTAAATGGCAAACCACAACTTTATACCAAAATCAGACCACAAAACTATATAACAAACAATTGATATGGTCTATGAAATATTAATCACATATTCTATTATCTGCTTAATAATTAAAAAGTCTAATAGATACCAAAATTATATAACAAGCCATTGTTATTTTCAACAAAACTATTAATCACACATGCTATTATTTGCTTTAATTTGCTTGAATAATTAAAAAAAAATGTTTTACAATAGTATGTTTTAGCGGAACATTACTGGTTTTACAATATTATGTTTTCATAACAAACAATGTTTATCAAAGCATCCATCTATAAAATTTATACAGAGGAAGATCCGTTGTGAAGATTGTCGAAAGTATTCCCTTAAGCAGGATACAAACAATAGATAGGGATGGCTGGCATTTTACAAAAAGAATGGTAAATATACGGTTAAATCAGGATATCAAGTGGAAAGAACTTACCCGGATAGGGATAGAGGGGCCATTGAATTTGGGCCAACAGTTGTTGATTTAAAAGCCCATTGTTGGAAGGTGCATTGTCCACCAAAAATGAAGCACTTTCTATGGTAATTGCTTTCGGGATGTTTGGCGTTAAAGAAAAACTTGTATGCCATAGGACTTCGTGGAGACATTAGCTGTGATAGATGTGGAGCACCAGAGGAATCTATAAATCATATTTTCTTTGAATGCCCACCGGCAGTACAAGTATGGGCACTATAAAGGGTTCCATCACACCCAGACGGTTTCCCGGGACAGTCTTTGTTTCACAAATATTGATCATCTCTTTTGGAGGGTTACGCCGCAAATGGAAGATCATCATTTTGCGTGGATACTCTGGTATATCTAGAAAGGAAGAAATAACAAAGTCTTTAGTAATTGGGATATAGATCCTAGGGATACTCGTAAATTGGCTGAGAATGAGTCTCTACTTTGGCGAGAAGCTCAACAAGCGGCAGCTCAGAAAAAGATACAAGTTATACAATCAGTCAACACAGTATTAGCGACTAGACAAAGACGTTGGTGTTTCACAAATGGATCATGGAAAGCGAAGGAGACTTTTTCAGGACATGGTTGGTATAGTACTTTGGAAGGCTTTACAGGAATAATGGGAGCTAGAAATACAAGGGCCGGTCAATCCCCTTTACATACGGAAATAGAGGCTCTCATTTGGGGCAATGGAATGTATGAGGAATTTACGACAATATCATGTTACATTTGCAACGGATTGTTCTCAATTGGTGAAGATGGTTTCGAAACCAGAAGAATGGCCCGCGTTTGCAAGTTATCTGGAGGACATCAGGAGTCTCAAGAGAAGTTTTCATAGCTCGGAGATTATTCATATTTCAAGGACGCATAACAAAAAGGCGAACAGTCTAGCACGTGGTGTGAGACATCAATCGTCGTTTACTGTCCATATGGATACAGAACACCCGGTTTGGTTTACAGGGTCTATATGAGTCTGTAATGTTGTCGACAAAAAAAAATAGAGGGGAAGATCCGTAAACACTTATATAATGTTGTAGAAGTGTTTTGTTTAATTTATATCAGCTTAACTTCCCTTAAGTGATATAAAATACAATGCAAAATATAACAGGAGTACCAATCTCTACTATATAAAAGAGACTAAATTGGAGGTTCATAAGGAGTGCCACATCAGCAGAAATATTCTCATCCAATGAAAGTGCCATATCAACTTAATTTTTGGTGAAAATCGTACTAGGCCATTGGCAAAATGTTGTTGGGCTTGAACAATTTTTCTGAATCTGGCATTTGAAATATGTAAACCCTTTAGCCTATACACACTATATTATATCCTCTTCGTTATGCATATAGTCTAATCTGTAACGAGTGTCAACAGTTCAAGTTCTGAGTGCCTCTTCTCCGGCGTAATTGCAGCAACGATGTGAATCCATCTTCAAAGCTCCTTGATTAGTCAACAAATGTAAACGCTACTTAGCTCTCCACATCCTCCCTCTTCAACTTATAAACCCTGAATTCTCCTCTTCTCTGTCGATCAGAAGTCAAAATCATCAAAATTTAACATCCTTTCAAATTCATCAAAGGCTTTCTTCGAAACTTGCCATGACAAACCAATTGTCAGAACCACCGCTAAAGGCCGATCGTTAGAAACCTACGCTAACTGTCCCTACTGCATCCAAAGGAGGGACAGTTAACTAGGCAGGGGAGGTCTAAGCTGGTTTTCAGGCTAATCCATTTCTGATAAGCTCGCTATGCATCCAAAGGAGGCATCCTAATCAGATTTGGAGGTACATCTTATGTGTTACATATTTTCGATCAATAAAGTAATTAATTCTTTCTACAAACTATAGGGTTCTGTTGTTTGCGCTAAGATGTTCTTTCTCCCGGATGCAATAAGAGTTAAGCTGTTCTTCCTTCTCTCTAATAGCTGATTTCTTGAGAGCCTCCTCGATGTCATGAGAAAGAATCTACAAAATCGTTCGTTAGGGCTAGAACTTTATATTCGTCTCCAAATCGTTTCCTTGCAAACGCAGTCTAGACCAGCCAAAGTATCATCAACTTTATAGAATTGCCCATGTAAGCATCTATGAGAATGATCATGTAAGGATTGCTCTTGCTTTGCGTTTCGTATTTCAATATAAACTTTGTTTTCCTGCAATGGCATCGCTACAGTTTTGTATCCAGCTGTGATTTTGTTTCGTGAGTCAATTTATATAGATTGAGAAGGGAACGCAAGGATTTTGATATGTTTGGTTATTGTTTGTTTAAATTAGTTATACAAACAAGTGTCCTCTTCCAACTCCTATGCGCAGTACAAGAAAGACCTTGGAATCTCACT
>OVBX01003944.1:0-15622 GCA_900406325.1 Erucastrum elatum | reverse complement strand
AAACTGTTTCCAATACCAATTGTAATTTTTTTTTATTATTACAATGAGAAATATACAAACACGAACAGTTATGTAATATTGTCTTTGAGCCAGAAAAAAATAGACTTCAAGTCTTTCAGACATAGACAAGACCACACTGGCTTTACCAATGTGTGATCCACTGTTGTTGAACTAATCCCACCTGCTTGAAGTGTATAATACAGACGAGTTGAAATCGTGTCTTATGCGTACTTCTCAAGCTCCTCATTAGCTTTACTCTCTGGTATACAATCCACTTCTCTTTGAGCATGCCGGATCCTAGCTTCAACAGAGCATTTTTAGCCACAGTTTACTGATATCGCCCAAGATAGAGCTTTGTGTAGCTAGATGGTTTATGGGTATGTTCGTGTAGAGTTTGTCAATTGCTTCTTGCCACCAGAGTAAACGCATGAAGCCGACGCTGGGATCAGATGCAACATCCATGGCTCTCTTGAGGTTTCTACGTTGAAAGCGCGGAGTGCAAACGCGAGTTTACGCATAGGTGGTGATGGTAGTCATAGTTACGGACTTGTTGTACACAGATTTGCAGTTCTGTGGATCGATATGATAAAACTTATTAGCACTTGGTTGCTTGCTCGGCCTTGTCTGTGGTATGTTTGAATAATGATTCAGTGGTAATGTCTCTTAGATTCAAGACATTACGTTTCGAGGTTCAATCTATTACCTTTTCGTGAAGAAGCTAGAGATTATAGTTAACTCATCGAAACTTGGTTGCTTGCTTGGTCTGGTCTGTGGAATGTTTGAGTAATGAGTTAGTGGTATGCGTTCTTTGTTTTTCGCTTATGAAATTTAAACCAAGAAATCTGTATTGCAAAAAAAAAAAAGAAATCTGATTTTTTTTTTCTTCTCCAGCGTATTAATGAAACAACAAAGAACATAGTCGCTAGATTATGGAATGCGGGTGATTGCAGCATGTATAGCATCAGCAAGTTGAGGCACTGTCTTCGAACTCAGACCTGCCATGCTTATCCTCCTGAAATACACATTTCTCACTATAAATAATAAAACTTTAAATAGACAAATAAATTTTACATCTAGCCCATTTTCAAGCACTTACAGATGTCAGTAAATAGAGAATAATATTCCATTCGTTGAAAGTGAATGAGATGTTTGATTTGATGGTGGGGAGGGGCTGTTTACCGGATGTGGTAAGTTACAATACTCTTATTAATGGGTTTTGTAAGTCGAAGAGGGTGGAGGATGGGATGAGACTCTTCCGGGAGATGTCTGTGAGAGGATTAGTTAGCGATACGGTTACTTACAATACGCTTATCCAAGGGTTTTTTGAAGCGGGGGATGTTGATACGGCTCGGGAGTTTTTTAGTCGGATGGATTCTTTTGGTCTCTCTCCAGATATTTGGACGTATAATATTTTGTTGGGTGAGCTTTGTGACAAGGGGGAGCTAGAGAAAGCGTTGGTGATTTTTGAGGATATGCAGAAGAGAGAAATGGATCTTGATATTGTCACGTATACTATAATTATCCGAGGGATGTGCGAGGCGGGTAAGGTTGAAGACGCTTGGGGTTTGTTCTGTAGCTTCAGCCCCAAAGGAGTGAGGCCTGATGTTGTAGCGTACACAACAATGATGTCAGGCTTGTGTAGGAAAGGCCTACACTGTGAGATAGATGAATTGTATATGAAGATGAAAGGAGATGGGCTTATGCTGAATGACGGCAAGCTGTGTCCTAGAGATGGTGACATAACCGTATTGGCCGAGCTTATCATCAAAGAAATGTTGAGTCGTGGCAATGCACCATCTGAGGGATGCTAAAAAGCTGCTTCTCTCTCTTGTAATTGTTACTGTGGATTTTGCATTTTCACAATGATCCTGTCTTGCAAATTCATATGTTTCAGTGGTGATGGGCTCACTGGCACTTTGGTATGTCACTTATTCGAGATTTTGAGTAGAGGGATCCTCGTTTGCTTCATCCAAGCATTGAGAATGGCGAATGGATATAGATAGGCTTTCTTCACGTTTCCCTCACTCCAAACTAGAGATTCTGCATATCGAAGGGATCCGCCAGAAGGGGTTTGCAGCTCTGCCATCATCATCTTCATAAGCAACGCTTGAGGTGAAATTTCTGTCTACTTATATCAAATCACATTTCTTGGTTCATTAATTCTTTTGAAATCCATTAGTTTGATTGTTTTTACGACCTGATTGAGTTTGGTTCGATTATTTCTGAAATGGTATGCAAAGCTAGATGATTAGAAGTACTGTTTGGCTTTTAGAGTTTAGAAAGGATCTGTGAACTCCCAAAATTGACTTCCAATACGTTTTGTTTAGTATAAACCTCGAAAATGCATTCTTATTCATAGGCTTTCTTTGAGTCATGTAGCTTTATATATTGGTCCCATTTTCTGGTGTCTAATGATAAACCAAGCTATTCCAGTTTTGAAGATATAAGTATCACTTGGCCTTTATCAAGACAATGGCAGAACAAAACACACGAACAATCTTTGTTGTTTCTGTGTGTCTTTTTTTGCACAAGTTTGAGATGTAAAACCTTCCCAATGCAGGTACTCAGGAACAGAGGGATGCATGAAAAAAGGACTTATTTGACTCACCGGCATGAGGAAAAGGTGAGCATCATATGAAATGTAAGGAACATAATTTCCTTCATGAAAATTCTATGAGCACAAAGGCAAATTATGGTCAGTGTATTCTATTATGCAAACAGTGATTTTATTTTCTTCCAGATGTAAGATATCTGACTTGTCAGAGAAATCTCATCTTTTGTTAATTGAGGCTCACTTTTACTCGTCGAAGTTCTGCAAATTTTATTTAGAAAATAATATGATAATTGTGGTATTCTCTGTTACCCATTTTGACACCTCTAGCCCCATCCATAGAGCTAAATCATCTTGCTCTCACTCTATTCTTATATTATCTCCTAATCATTAATACTCATTTGCTAACAGCTTCACAAATTTCTCTTTTCACTCATTCTCGAATCTTTTTGTTTTTTTTTTCTGCATCTCTGCGACGATAGGTAGTTGCTTCTCTGTACCACTGTCATGTGATCAAGTTGTGAATCAAGTCACTCAATGGTATATACAGATACTCATTAGCTGGGGTTATAATTGATCACTTATACCTGAAAGTTATCCATAAATTCAATTTGATTAGGATATTTTGATCTCAACTTAGGCTATCTCAACTGCTCAAATGTACTTTAAAAAAAAATTCCCATTAATTATAGTTTGAATTGGTTTCTATTATAGGGAATTCACATAAACACATACACAATTCAAATATTTTGTGAATATCCTAATCAAATTGAAATATTCACATAGGCTATCTCAATAGGCTATTCACATAAACACATACACAATTCAAATATTTTGTGTCAAACATCCAAATGTATCGGAAAATATCTGAAATACCTAAAAAAGTAAAAATAACATATGTATTTTCAGATTTATAATTATACTTTTGGCCACTGAGTATATTACAAGTACACTATTATACGCCGGGTCGATTTCGGGTGGTTATGTGCAATTTTTTTGACAATCCTAGCTTAGAACAGTACTCTACACTCTAGAAAACCTATAACTTCACATTTATCTGTCTGAAGCTTCTAATGAACACATAGACCCTCCAACCCCTCAAATTTGGATCAAGCCAATGTCCAAAGTAGAAGAAAATCAATACGCATTTCATATTTTCATGATGAATTGTGAAGGAGCACCGAATCATCTGCAGAGTAAGGACGAATAAAAGATTGTTCATTTGCCAGACCTCAAATGACGCCGTAATGGTGGCGTTAAGGGCGTTGTTGAACAGGTAGAGCTTTGTAGCTCCGTAGATGGCTTCTGTTGGATAAGAGAGAGGCATATAACACCATAATTCAAATATTCACCTGTTTCGAAAAATGGTTTCCGTTTTCATCATCTCAGTCGACATTTATAGTGGCGCAGCGTATCAACGGTAACTCAGCTCAAATCTAAAGATTTAGGGTTAAATTTTTAGAGACCTGACTTCTTGGATCGAAGAATTTAATCAAATTTGATACAAAGCTCTCATATTGATGACAAAGTCGAATCAATGCAAGGCTTTAGAGAAAACTCTAGTTTATTATCTTTCAAAAACTGATTATCAAAAGTAACATTACAATGTCTTATATAGATTAAAAGAGTCGGCTAAATCTCCAAACTCATCTAAAAATAGAAAAACTAAGAAAAAGAAAACATAATAAGAAAAGGAAATCTGTTAAAAGAAAGCCGACAAAGAAACGTTGCTTGGCGGTGAAGGTATCATGATGCTGCATCAGGTCCCCCGGGGTGAGAAAGATTCGACCTCGAATCGGGAACAGAATCAGGGGGAACAAAGCGTGAAAGATACCGAACATTAAACACATCCGACGTGTTTATGTGAGCCAGAAGTTGCAGGCGGTAAGCATTGTCATTAATACGTTCGAGAACCTCAAGAGGACCAATTTTCTTCGCTTTAAGCTTGTTATACGCATGAGCCGGCATCCTATCCTTAGTGAGAAACGCCTAAACAAGGTCGCCCACTTCAAAGACAAGGCGTCGGCGATGTGCATCTGCAGCAGTCTTATATTTTATCGCAGAAGCTTCTAAATTTGTTACAACCTTCTCATGGACGTGGTGAATGTCAGCGATGAAGTCATCAGCTACTCCATGCAGTCGTGTGTTATCTGGAAGAGTGGACAAGTCCAAAGGACCTCGCGGAAGAAGACCATAAATAACTTGAAAAGGACTAAATCCAGAACTTCTATTTAGGGCATGGTTATGAGCAAACTCAGCTTGAGGCAGCTTTGAATCCCAAGTTTTAATAGAATCTCTGACGAGGCAACGAAGCAAGTTGCCCAACGAATGATTGGTAACCTCAGTTTGTCCATCCGTTTGAGGATGATACGCGGAATTCATGTCGAGGCTGGTGCCTAACATCTTCCACAGGGAACGCCAAAAATGACCCAAGAATCGAGAATCACGATCAGATACTATAGAAGTTGGTAATCCATGAAGACGGTACACTTCTCGGAAGAATAAAGTTGCAACTTGGAATGCGTCTGTTGTGCGCTTACATGGCACAAAGTGGACCATCTTCGAAAATTGATCAACAATAACAAAGATGGAGTCAAAACCTTTCTGCGTTCTCGGAAGTCCCATAACAAAATCCATACTAATGTCGGTCAGGGTTGTGTTGGGATTGGTAGAGGAAGATAAAGACCAGCGTTTGTTGCGTGCCCTTTAGATGTTTGGCACGTTGTACAACGTTCAACGAATCTCTCTACATCACGACGAACGGCCGGCCAATAATAGGATTGAGAAATCAAATGCAATGTTCTGTCACGGCCGATATGGCCCTCATTATGTACCTCTGCAATGAGCAGTATACGAAGGCTGCAGTCAGGGACACATAGTCGATCACCATAAAAAAGAAAGCCATCATGAAGTGTAAAGTCACGAGAAACTCCTGCCTGAACGTCCAAGAGAATGCGGCCAAAGAATGCATCAGAAGAGTACATATCTGCAAACGCTGCAAAACCCGGAACAGAGACGTGGAGAACAGCCAAAACAGAATTGCGACGGCTTAGAGCGTCAGCGACTCGATTCGACACACCAGAAGTGTGTTTAATAACAAAAGTAATTTGCTGCAAGTAAGACACCCACGCTGCGTGACGAGCGGAGACTTTGTCTTGGCTCTTTAAATGCTTCAAGGCGTCGTGGTCAGTGAAAAGAACAAACTCTCTGTGGAAAAGATAGTATCTCCAATGCTTAATTGCTTGAATCACAGCGTAGAACTCAACATCGTATGTGCTGTAACGAGCTCTGGCTCCGCTCAACTTTTCACCTGAAGAACGCTATTGGTCGGTTGCGTTGACTCAAAACAGCACCAATTCCTGATTTGAATGCATCACAATGTAGCTCAAATACTTGAGTGAAATCAGGGAGAGCCAAAATAGGAGCTGTCATCAACTTTGTTTTGACAATATTGAAAGTTGTAGCTGTTTCTGGCGTCCAAACAAAGTGACCATCTCGACGTATACAGTCGGTTAGTGGCGCCATTAGACTGCTAAATTGTGGAACAAATCGTCGATAAAAAGATGCTAAGCCATGAAAACTTCGTGTCTCAGAGAGCGTAGATGGAGTTGGCCACGATTTAATTGCTTCCACTTTACTTGGATCCACGGCGATCCCCTCTGCGGAAAAAATGTAGCCGAGGAAGTGGACTTTAGGAGAGCCAAACTCACACTTTTTCAACGTAGCATAGAGTTGATCACGCCGCAGGATAAGAAGAACTGTTTCCAAGTGTTCGAGATGCTCAGGTAATGATTTACTGAATATCAAAATATCATCAAAGTAAACCACCACAAATTTACCAATAAATGGTCTTAGAGACTGATTCATAACCCGCATGAAGGTACTAGGGGCATTAGACAGCCCGAAAGGCATAACAAGCCATTCAAAAAGTCCTTCTCTGGTTTTGAATGCTGTCTTCCACTCGTCTCCTGGACGGATGCGTATCTGATGGTACCCACTGCGAAGATCCAATTTAGAAAATATTGTGGCAGCACCAATTTGGTCTAATAGATCATCAAGACGCGGTATTGGGAAACGATATCGGACTATTATCTTATTGATAGCACGGCTATCAACACACATTCTCCATGATCCATCCTTTTTGGGTATGAGCAAGGCTGGAACTGCACATGGACTCAAACTCTCCCGCAAATATCCTTTCTTGACAAGATCCTCTACTTGACGTCTCAGTTCTTCATGCTCACTTGGACTCATACGGTAATGAGCTCGATTAAGTAGGATAGCATCTGGAACGAGATCAATGCGGTGTTGAATATCTCTTAGCGGAGGAAGGCCAGCAGGTAACTCATCAGGAAAGACGTCCTGAAACTTGTTCAAGAGGTCTTTAAAGTTATCTGGAATTACAGGTAAATATGTGTTTACTGGTGAGTTTATCAGGATTATAACACGTCCCTCTTCACGCATCTCTTGCTCAAAAGGTTTGCATTGCAAAATCAGGACTGGTGAGGATGGTAAGCTCTGTTTCTCAGGTAGCGAGGGTTGCAGTGTGAAGTTTGTATCGTTGTAACGGAAGCTATAGGTCTTACGATAACCATCGTGTTGTACTCGATGATCAAATAGCCACGGGCGTCCTAAGAGAAGATGGCATGCGTCCATTGGGGCGACATCACAATGAATCTGATCCTGGAATGTGCCACCAACTGAATATGATATGAGAGCACGCCGAGTAATGAGCAAATCCGTTTTTTGTCTAACCATGCAAGTTTATAAGGACAAGGATGAAGTTCTGTTGGTAGATTGAGTTTGTTGACGACGTCTTCTGACACAACGTTTTCACTACTTCCTGAGTCAATAATGAATTTGCAAACCTTTCCTGCAATAGTGCACTTTGAGTGGAACAGGTTATGGCGTTGAGGGTTGTCATCAATATGGCGAGGAGCAAGACATATACGTCGCATCATCAAACAAGGGCCAGTGTCTGCAACAATATCCTCTATTTCTTCAAAATTTCTGTAATTTCTTCATCAGAGATGACCTATACGTCCTTGCCAGCAGCTTCAAGAAGAAGTCCTCTGCGATTTCTTTTTGGACAATTGGCTTGCCTATGTCCGATCTCTCCACACGCAAAGCATCGTAGTGAAGATGGTCGAGTGGCTGTTTTATCTATAACAGGCACGAGGGCAGTGTCGGATTGTTGAGAAAGCGGCTCATCGGTTATATTTGTAGACTGTTGTTGCTGAACTGGTCGGGTAGTACGAGATGCTGACCACGAGTAATTGCTTTTAGTTTGAGTTTCAATGGTGAGTGCCTGCCGGTGAGCTTCAGATAAGGTTAGGGGATTAAACAAGTTGATAGTGTGTTGGATTTGTTGGCGGAGACCGGCAGTGAATCGAGCAACCAATTGTCGTTCTGAATCCTGAATATCAACTTGAGTAAGCAGCAAAAAAATTATTGGGAATACTCTGCAACCGTGCGAGTTCCTTGACGAATATGATGAAGGCGCTGGAACATCAGCTGATCATAGTTGTAAGGCAAGAATGTCTTCTTGAGTTTTGACTTAAGCTTGTCCCACGACATGATCTTGGGTTTTCCAAGACGTGCTCGAGTTGCTTTCAACTGTGTCCACCATGCTGCTGCTCTATTGCGAAATCGCATTGTGAGAACAGGAACACAACGTTCCATAGGTGCTTGTTTAAACTCTAAGATTTCTTCAACCGTGACGATCCAATCCAGAAGTTCTTCAGCGGAAGAGTTACTATGGAATTTCGGGATCTCTGTTTTGAACCCTTTTTCCCATGTAACATCTGCGGCTACTGCTTGAACGTTAGCCGGAGCTATGACACGGTTGTTACGGAGAGGAGCAAAGGGGTTAGCGTCGTGCTCAGCTGCTGCTGCGGCAAACACGTTTACTTCCCCATCATCTTCTTCGTCATCATTATTGCGAACTGGTGGTGGTGGATGTTGAACATGAA
Source organism: Erucastrum elatum (assembly GCA_900406325.1). Taxonomy (NCBI): domain Eukaryota; kingdom Viridiplantae; phylum Streptophyta; class Magnoliopsida; order Brassicales; family Brassicaceae; genus Erucastrum; species Erucastrum elatum. The sequence continues at coordinate 7,099 of OVBX01003944.1, read as the reverse complement.
GGTTATGGAGGGTGGCGGTGATGGCGGCCAACTGGGCTTGAAGCTCAGCAATGGCGTCGCGGGTGATTTCTGCTTCGGTTTGTGGCGGTGCTCGACGAGTTCGTGCCATCGTATATGACAAGCAAGGAACGTTGCGGAGCTCTGATACCAACCTGGCGCAGCGTATCAACGGTAACTCAGCTCAAATCTAAAGATTTAGGTTAAATCTTTAGAGACCTGACTTCTTGGATCGAAGAATTTAATCAAATTCGATACAAGGCTCTCGTATTGATGACAAAATCGAATCAATGCAAGGCTTTAGAAAAAACTCTAGTTTATTATCTTTCAAAAACTGATTATCAAAAGTAACATTACAATGTCTTATATAGATTAAAAGAGTCGGCTAAATCTCTAAACTCATCTAAAAATAGAAAAACTAAGAAATGGAAAACATAATAAGAAAAGAAAATCTGTTAAAAGAAAGCCGATAAAGAAACGTTGCTTGGCGGTGAAGGTATCATGGTGCTGCATCATATAGTATCTACACTGAATGTATTAAAAAGTTCCTTTTTCTGTTGTTAAGTGCCAAGGCTAGTGCTTTGCCCACTAGGTGTTCGTGTTTATTCTTGAATGAGTTTTTTTTTTTGTCAACATACTAATTTTATTAAAACAACCAAGATATTACATATTGTTGTGCATTATGTCTAGTATTCTTAGCTAATACATCAACGCTACTAACTAAAGATCTAGGTACATGATGAAAAGTAAAATTACAAGTTCTTGCCATTGCTTGGATGTCTCTTACCATAGAGGAAGCCTCAGTGGTACGAGTAACTATGATGGTTTCTTTAGCTTGTTGCTGATTTAACTCATCTGTTAGCTGTTTGCAGTCACTAATAAGAGCACCATGCTCATACCTCAAATTCTTTAGTTGCTGTGAAGCCATGAGCATTGCGATTGCTTCTGCCTCTAATGAGGAGTTTGAGGGTTTGATTGAGGAAGATCCTTGGAGTTTTTGGGTACCATCTGTGCTGTAAAAGGACCACCCAATTCCTCCGATATCTTTCTCATTTATCCATGAAGCGTCTGTTAGACAGTAGAAAACTGCCGATTGTGGAATAACTTCGTGAATATTCTCAGCCTGCTGTCTATTTTGCCTCGCATTTTGGTCAATCTGATTTGATTGTTTATTTGCCCCTTTCCATTGGTCATATTCTCTGATAGCTCCATGTATCACCTGCAGTATATGTTGTCTGGTTTGATGGAACTAGATACTATTTCTCATTTTCCATATTCTCCAACCAAGGAAAAAGTTCAGCAAACTTTGTTGATCTTGCCTGACCATATGTATTAAATTATTGAGATTTATATAAAAGTATTTGGGGTATCCTGAATGTTATTCTGTTGATGAAATGAATTTACCACTTGATCTTGTTGGTGTAAGATTAGCATCATTTGATCTTGTTTGTAAATTTTTTTTATTGTAATAATACAAAATTACAATTGGCAACGTAAACAATTTCACAGAATGTACAAACTGCTATAGTGGAAGAAGCCCACTTTCATGCATTTTTGTATACAACTCATCCGTTTCCTTCCACATGCGCTTCCTACAAAACCCTGAGATCATCGTCGTGTACGATACAACATCAGGCTCAACACCATTGTCCGAGAGGCTACAAAACAAGTCCCAAGCATCTTCCACATTGTCAACTTGCACATTATGTGAATCATGATATTATATATAGTAACATCAAGATCCATCCCACTCTTTAGCATATCATGGAATACAACCAAAGCTTTCTCCGTCTTCCCGTTACTAAAAAGACCATATAACAAATTGCTGTAGGTCCTTAGATTGGGAGGAGGAGAACCATTGTCCGATCTGAAAACCCCCTGAGCAGCATCTGGTTTCCCCATCTCTCACTAATCCTCTCTCCCACATCTCGCTGAAGAGTTTCATCACATCATCAACTCTCCTAAACTTGCAAAACCCGTTTATGAGAGTGTTATAAGTCACTACATCAGGCGAGCACTCCTTTGCTACCATAACCTCAAGCATTCGTCTCGCCTCGTCCACTCGACCGTGCATACAATGCACGTTGATCATCGAATTGTAAGTGAAAACATCAGGCTCCACAAACCTACTAACCATCTCCTCGTAGAGCTTCTCGGCCTCTAAAAGGTTCCCTTCTTTCGCAGACACATCGATCAACGCAGTGAAAGTGACCACGTTAGGGGCAATGTTCCTCCTCATCACCATATCTCTCAGGAGAAGATCAGCTTCACTGCATCTACCGGAGCTGCAAAGACCGGTTATAAGAGAGTTGTAAGTCACAACATCCGCTCTAACTCTGTTCACATCCATCAGCTCGAAGAGCGCCAACGCGTTGTCCACGGTTCTGTTCTTGCAGAAACAGTCTGATGATGGTGTTGTAGATGACAACGTCGGGTATACACACCATCATCTCCAATTTAGAAACAAAATTAACAGTGTCGAAGACTCTGTTCCTTCGACAGAGGCCGTTGATCAGAGAGCTCAGCGTGACGACATCGGGCTCGTGACCGAGCTTCACCATCTTCCCGATAACGGAGAAAGCGACGGCGAATCGAGAGCAGCGGCATAGACAGTTGATGAGTATGTTGAAGGTGTAGAAATCGTGATTGATTCCGAGAGTCTCCATCTGGTTGAAGAGAGAGATCACTAGATCGAAGTTCTTCGCTCTGGGGAGTTTGCTCAGTGGTTTGGTGAATTCGACGATTGATGGGAGGGGCGAGACTGACTCATGTGGAAGAAGAGTTCGATTGGGTCTCTTGGATCAGTTCTGTTCGGTTTCTTGGAAGTAGAGAGAGTTCGTGTCGTGTAAGAGCGACGGCTGAAGATATGAGCAGTTAGAGAATTACTTCTGCTGAGAAAAGGGCGATTATTGAGAAAGTCCTTCGCTTTCGATGCAATTGAAATCGAAATCGATCTCTTCAAATGATTTTTCTATTGGGCATCATCACTATGTGTGTGTGTGTGTCTGCAAATTGTTAAAACCCTGTAATAGAACCCTATTCTCCTGAAGGAGACAATGAACTAGATACATAAACAGGTTCAATTTCGGTTATGTAATTTTTAATCAAATCGGGTTATATCTGGTTAAATGTTAACCGATGGTGACGTTGCAGCGGTGAAAAATAGCGCCGTGTGGGTTCTGCGTATGGATACGTGTCTCGACTGTGTGTGTTGCATGTTTGCTGTTGTGTCGCAAAACAAACAAATTAGTGAGTCTTGGGTTTCTGTGAGATCAAATGTATCCACAATAATTCAATCGTTATCATAATCATTTTTAACTAAAATAAACTTGGTTTAATAAATCGTTTTCTAAAAGTTTCAAGCTTATAAAATTACGTAATCATTCTTGTAATTAGTTGAATATATTAACAGAGTACATCTTTGCCCACCGGAAAGCTAAAGAGTACACTATTGATAAAAGTGCAACTATCTATATATTAAAGTTTAATTAGTTGGCAAATACTTTGGATTATAATTCTTTTTTTCTTTTGAAAAAGGGCATTAGATTATAATTCTTCCCTTTTGTTTATTATTACCACCCATTGGATTAGCTTTATAACGATCATTTTGCTTTTGTAGGTAGCTCTCTCTAGTCCTCCTCCATAGTATCTCTCTTCTTTTTCTCTCTCTCCGTCTCTCTCCCATGGCTAAGTTCTACTGTTTCAGACCAGCTCTTCTTCTTCTGTTACTTCTAATGGTCCGCACTGAGTCACGAGGTCGGTTTGAGCCGAAAATTCTGATGCCGACCGAGAAAGCTAAATCAACTGAGCAAGAAGACACTGTCGGTACTAGATGGGCGGTTCTTGTCGCCGGTTCTTCCGGTTATGGAAACTATAGGCACCAGGTACGGATTAATTTACTTCAATCGTTATTTTCTGTTCTTTATAAAAACTATTCGTCAATATAATTTGCGTCAAGATTTTTTTTTTAGTGGAAATTACGAATATTATACTCTAAATTGATTTTATAATTGAATTATAAATCAACTAAAAGAACATATGGTGAACTTCTCTATTTCTTAAACTTGTTCTGCTTTTTCAAATGTATAAAAAATCTTTTTTTCATACTAATCACAGTGTTTATTAATAAAAACTACTCACTATTGTGTTTAATTGTTTCTGTATTTGAGGCCGACGTCTGTCACGCATATCAAATACTGAGAAAAGGAGGTTTGAAAAAAGAGAACATAGTCGTCATGATGTATGATGATATCGCAAACCATCCACTTAATCCTCGTCCCGGTACTCTAATCAATCATCCTGATGGGGAAGACGTTTACGCAGGAGTCCCCAAGGTATAATTAGCGTACCTTTAATCCATGATTAGCATGGGTTCTGGTTTAATTTGATGGTATTACTAGTCAGGTATGCTATTTTATAATCAAATTTAGAGTCTAAGCATGTTTAAGAACTTTATTTGTATATTGAGATTTACTTTCTTCAAACTTTATTTGAATTATACCTCTTTCTTTTTTTGTCCGTGGCACTCAGGTTATCAAATTTCCTAATATACTTTTGGATGTATCGTGTAAGAGATGGTGACTTAGATAATACCCAACAATTAGTTGTGATAGTGACTTTATATACATTTGGTGTGGTAAACCAAACTCTGTGTGTGGACCTTTGATTGGTACCCCTCCTAGATTAATCACAACCACTAAAATGTTTTCCTTTTCTAGTAGTTATTCCTTTGCTTACTCATTGGAATATGTCTTTTCAGGACTATACCGGTCATGACGTTACGGCCGCTAACTTCTACGCGGTGCTCCTAGGCGACAAGGAGGCTGTTACAGGTGGAAGCGGTAAGGTCATCGCTAGCAAGGCCAACGATCACATTTTTGTATATTACGCTGATCATGGTGGTCCCGGAGTTCTTGGTAACTTCACTAACCTTTAATTGTGTTCAAGAAAATTTTCTAAGAGATACTTTGCAATGGGGTTTTCATTTTTTTTTTTGATTGTCAGGGATGCCGAACAAGCCTTACCTTTATGCTGCTGATTTTATTGAAACACTTAAGAAGAAGCATGCTGCCGGAACATACAAAGAGATGGTAAAATATAGTAGGCCAAATTAATTTCTTGATCGATTTATAATTGGTTTCCTAAAGTTAATGGCAATATTATGATATTTGTGATGATGTAATGTAGGTTATATACGTAGAAGCATGTGAAAGCGGGAGTATATTCGAGGGTATAATGCCTAAGGACTTGAACATTTACGTAACAACGGCTTCAAACGCACAGGAGAGTAGTTACGGAACCTATTGTCCCGGCATGAATCCATCACCCCCATCCGAATACATCACTTGCTTAGGAGATTTATATAGCGTTGCTTGGATGGAAGACAGGTATATATATATTATATGCATTTTATTATGAAATACTTTTATGTGCACATCTATATTTTCGTATATTTGTTGTGATTCATATGCAGTGAGACACACAACTTAAAGAAAGAGACTGTAAAGCAACAATACCAAACGGTACCTGAAATTTTAGTCTTGACCCGTTTACTCAATTATTGGTTTGAGAATGTTAAACTATATAGCGGGTCTTTTATCCCGATGTGTAGGTGAAGATGCGGACATCAAACTACAATACCTATTCCGAAGGATCCCACGTGATGGAATACGGTAACAACAGTATTAAGTCGGAGAGGCTCTATCTATACCAAGGTTTTGATCCAGACACTGTTAATCTCCCTCCTAACGAGTTAACAGTGAAGTCACCTGTTGGAGTTGTCAACCAACGCGACGCAGACCTTCTATTCCTGTGGCACAAGGTATTGGTCTTTTCTGTTTTGGTTTTCTAATTAATCAACCGTAAAGACTTGGTTTGCTTAAACCACACTGGCTTTGGCTTAACAGTACCGAAGATCGGAAGATGGGTCAAGGAAGGATGAGATATTGAAGGAATTAACCGAGACAACCAGGCACAGAAAACATTTAGACACAAGTGTGGAATTGATAGGAACGCTTCTGTTTGGTCCCACGACTAATTTTCTTAAATTAGCCAGAGAACCCGATTTGCCATTGGTCGACGATTGGGAATGTCTCAAGTCAGTGGTAAGAGTTTCACAATCCTTTTAAATTTTATTTAAGACATATAATAATGTTAAAAGGTGGCTATAAAATGTACTCGGAATTTTGTAGGTACGTGTATTTGAAATGCATTGTGGATCCTTGACGCAATACGGGATGAAACATATGAGAGCGTTTGCAAACATTTGTAACAACGGTGTCTCAAAGGAGCTGGTGGAGGAAGCTTCCGCTGCAGCATGCGATGGTTATGAGGCTCACCTCATGTCGCGACCATCTGTTGTGGGCTATAGCGCTTGAAACTTGAAAGTCATGATCTTTAAGTGTTTTCGAGTCATCATGTTAAAGATGGTTCTCAAAATAAAATAAATGTTTTTATTTTGCTAGGGTGGCTGTATGTAATACCGAAAATGCCAATAAGTTATTTTCTTTCCTATTGTAGGGCTGGGATTTTTAATTGCTGAACTGAACTGATTTGGAAACTCGGTTTAGTTCGGTAAAAAAATGGATTAGATTTAACCAAATTTCTGAATTGAACTAATTAAAATACAAATCGAAATAATCAAAATAATTGAACTAAACAAAAACGAAATCAAATTTTATTCAATTTAAATAAAAAAAATTAATCGAACTGAAGTTTTAAAAACTGGATGAACCGAAAATCAAACAGAATCATACCAAACTCCTTTTTGTTAAGATTTTGACCGATCTGAACTAACCGATTCGAACTAACCCAAATAAACCGAACAAACATTTCTGCCTATTAGTCTTACATAGCTATACATTATGTTTCCAAAAAGCTGAGGACAACCTTCTAGATATGACTATCGGCATAGAAGATAATTGTGCTTCATTATCTAGCTAGCTTCTTTTTTTTTTATGTCAACTCATAATCGAATTAGCTAAAATTATGTAAATCTGTTGTTTAACTTTTCTCAGTTAATATGTTGTCACAAATTTGCATATACATTAGAACCTCTATAAATTAATAATCTATAAATTAATAATCTCTATAAATTAATAAA
>OVBX01003942.1:0-15625 GCA_900406325.1 Erucastrum elatum | reverse complement strand
CTTCTAGGTTCAGTCTTTAGTTCAGCTTCCAGCTCTTATTAATGTGATGGGCTTTACGCGGTCCACTTAGCCGCTCACATTTTACCGGTACCTCACCTGAGGGTCATATTTGGGTCCAACAATCTCTTGGAGGATGAGATATTGGAGCAAAAAGTTAAGGAAAATGAGAAATCAGGAGCACAGAAAGGGGGGAAGCGTGGACAGAAGGCTAAAGCTCAGGATATTCCTAAGAGTAAAAGATCTTCTCGGCGCAATCTATAAATATGTCGTGTTTTTTCTGGAATGTGCGCGGATTTAACAAAACTTTGAAGCATTCCGTGGTTAGAGAGTGGATAAACAATAAGGAGATTTTATTTGGGTGTATTCTGGAGACTAGGGTGAAGGAGAGTAAAGCAGTAAAGATTTTGAGTTTTGTTTTTCAAGATTGGTCCTATATTACAAATTATGAAGATAGTCAAGGTGGTAGGATTTGGTTTCTTTGGAGAGATTCGGTTAGAATGACGCCAGTCTTCAAGTCGGATCAGTTTGTTACGTGTTTGGTGGAGATGCAAGATGAAGATGATTTCTTTTGTACTTGTGTTTATGCAAGGAACTCTGTAGAGGAGAGAAGGGAGTTGTGGTCAGATCTTAGTGCTCATCATGACTCACCAAGATTTAGAAATAAAGCGTGGATGATTATGGGTGATTTTAATGAAATTCTCGAAGGTGCTGAGAGTTCGAGCTTTGAAAACCTAGGGAGGATTTCAAGTGGTATGCGGGATTTTCAGAACTTGGTTCTTCATTGTCAACTAACGGACATGGCATATCAAGGTCCTCAGTACACATGGTGCAATAAAAGAGAAGATGGAGTGATTTGTAAGAAGCTGGACAGGGTGTTGCTTAATGAAGATGCTCTACATCGTTTTGGAAGTGCTTATTCAATTTTCGAAACTGGGGGCTGTTCTGATCATATGAGATGCAAGGTACAACTTTTACCTCCAAGTGAAAAAATCAAAAGACCTTTCAATTATGTCAGTGCGATTGGTAGTCTTCCCTCATTTCTACCTATGGTTCAAGAGTTTTGGGATTCTACGGTGCCTCTATTCCACTCTACCTCTGCTATGTTCAGGTTCTCAAAAAAGCTAAAGGCTTTGAAACCTTTAATCAGAGAGTTGGGGAGAGATAAGCTGGGGAATCTAACTAAAAAAGCAAAGGAAGCGTTCGGAGTGCTTTGTGAAAAACAGTCTGCAACGCTGGCTAATCCGAGTGATGTTGCAGTTCAAGAAGAGTCAGAAGCTTATGGTAGATGGCTACATGTTGCAAGTCTGGAAGAGGGGTTTTTGAAGCAGCGTTCTAAGCTTCATTGGCTAGACATTGGGGATCAAAATAATAAGACTTTTCACAGAGCCATCAAGTCAAGACAAGCTCAAAATATGATTAGAGAAATCAGATGTCTGGATGGAAGAGTTGTTACTTCACATATGGAAATAAAACAAGAAGCAGAAAGATTTTTTCTGAGTTTCTTAACCAAAACCCAGAAAATTATCAAGGTGCTGAAGAGGAAGAGTTGCAGGACCTTCTCAATTTTCGTTGTACTGCTGAGGATTGTTCTCTATTAGAAGCGGAAGTGACGGCAGAGGAAATCAGTAGGGTGCTTTTTGCTATGCCAAATAATAAGTCTCCTGGTCCCCATGGTTTCTCAAGTGAATTCTTCAAAACAACCTGGTCAGTGATTTCAAAAGACTTCATTATTGCTGCGCAATCAGTGTTCCGGTTTGTTTTTTTGCCCAAAGGAGTAAATTCTACAATCCTAGCATTGGTTCCTAAGAAGTTGGATTCTCTAGAGATGAAAGACTTCCGTCCGATCGCTTGCTGTAATGTCCTCTATAAGGTAGTCTCAAAGATTTTGGCAAATCGTTTGAAGCAACTACTTCCAAGGATTATTTCAGTAAATCAGTCAGCATTTGTGAAAGGAAGACTACTTATGGAGAATGTGTTACTTGCTTCTGAGTTAGTGAAAGACTTTCATAAAGACTCGATCTCTCCAAGGTGTGTAATGAAGATTGACATCTCAAAAGCATTTGATTCTGTGCAATGGGAGTTTGTTTTGATGAGTTTGAGAGTGCTGGGATTTCCTGAGAAATACATCCACTGGATAAAACTTTGCATCTCTAGTCCTTCCTTCTCTGTTCAAGTGAATGGTGACCTTGCTGGCTACTTCCAAAGTTCCAGAGGGCTTCGCCAGGGATGTTCTCTTTCGCCGTATTTGTTTGTTCTGTGTATGGATGTCATGTCAAAGAAAATTGACAGAGCAGTGAGGGAAAACAAATTCAAACTTCATCCTGGTTGCCAAAGTCTGTCTCTTACTCATCTTTGCTTTGCGGATGATCTCATGGTTTTTGTGGAAGGGTCCAAGAAGTCAGTTGAAGGAGCTCTTACAGTGTTTGATGAGTTTGAAGTATGGTCAGGGCTTCGTATCAGTTTGGAGAAATCGACCATCTATATGGGAGGTGTTTCAGAGGCTGAGAAAAGTAGCATTCAAACAAATTTTCCTTTTGCGATGGGGGAACTTCCTGTTCGTTATCTTGGTCTCCCTCTTATGACGCAGGCAATGAGGAAGCCTGACTATGCTCCGTTGCTGGAAAAGATCAGAGGTAAGATCAGCACGTGGACTTGTAGATTCTTGTCGTATGCAGGTAGACTTCAACTCTTAAAATCTGTCCTGCTGAGTATTGTGAATATTTGGATCTCGGTCTTCCGGTTGCCTAGTATGTGTATCAAAGAGATAGAGCAAATCTGCTCTGCATTTCTTTGGACAGGTCCTGCTCTTAAATCAACGGGTGCAAAAATAGCTTGGAAAGATATTTGTGTCACTAAGAGTGAGGGTGGGTTGGGGATCAGAGATCTCAAAGATGCAAACAGGGTTTATGGGTTAAAACTGATCTGGAGAATGTTGTCTAGTGAGTCTCTGTGGGGTAGTTGGATCAAAGATAATCTGCTCAAAGGCAAAAAATTTTGGGAAATAAATTTAAAGACACAGCAAGGCTCTTGGATGTGGCGCAAAATGTTGAAGCTTCGTGATGTCGCTAAGACCTTTTACAGAAAGCATTTGGGAAATGGGAGGCATATTTCCTTCTGGTACGATAATTGGTCAGAAAAAGGTATTCTTTCAGAGTTACTTGGAGATAGAGGAGTTATTGATATGGGGGTGAGCAAAGAAGCGACAGTCGAAGAAGTTGTGCTAAACACAAGAAGGAGGAGGAGGCATCGACGTCCTCTGATTAATGACATTGAAATGGAGTTAAGCAGGATTGCTAGTAGCTTACCTAATGAGACCAAAGATGAGAGTCTCTGGAGATGGAACTCAGGCTTTAAGCCAAAGTTCTCTACTGCTGAAACTTGGTTGCTGCTGAAGAAAAGTAAAGCTCGTTGTAATTGGTCAGCAGGTATATGGTTCTCTCAAGAAACGCCTAAATTTGCGTTCATGGCTTGGATTTTAATTCATAACCGTCTTTCTACAATGGATAGAGTTGCGGTTTGGAATCAGGGGATGGACACAACGTGTGTGCTGTGTAAAAATGCGATCGAAACTAGAGACCATTTGTTTTTTGAATGTGTTTACACAGTTCAGGTTTGGGAACATGCTGTAAAAGGCATCCTGTGCAACCAATTTACTGCTGTCTGGTCTGAAATTTTGACAATTATATCGAATGGCAAGAGGGAGAAGATGAGTCTGTTCTGTATTAGGTACGCCTTTCAGACTGTGCTATATGTAGTGTGGAGAGAGCGAAACAAGATTAAGCATGGAGATAAATTACTCCCATTGCCAGTGGTTAATCAGATGATTGACAAGATGATCAGGAATAAGATTAGTCTGATGAGAAAGAAGAAAGTTAAGGGGATGGAGAACTTGATGCAATTTTGGTTTCATACTAGAGTGTGATATTTTTCTTGTCTAGATTTTTAAGGTTGTTCCTATAGTATAAAGGATGCATTTGATGTACAAAAGCTTTTTTGAATAAATTTAACATTCATTAAAAAAAAAAAGTAGAGTGTTTTAACATGAGTTGAAGTGAAAGTGTGAAACCAATTTTTTGTAACCATTTTGGTTTGGTTTGGTTCAATTAGTAATGATGTTTAACTTACACTGCTTTTCAACCTTCTTAAGCACACAAGAAAATAACATATCAAAAATTTTCTTCTAGCCTTCTATGGCCTCCTTTTCGATTTACTAGAATCGTGAACAAAACATTTTAATATTTTCTTACATTTTTTTACTATTTATGAGAAGTAATTGATAAACACTACAAAAGTATATATATTTTTGATGAACCAACTATTAACATTTAACACTGAGGTGGATATGTTCTTTAAGCTTTTACAGTTCTTTTTTGGGTATGATTCTTCAAGCTCTTACAGTCGCTCTGAAAATCTTTCTTTGAGATTTTCTTCATGTCCATTAAACTCCATCAATGCTTCCTTTAATACTGTAGTCTTCCTATCTTTGTGCACGTCGTAGTTACGGATGCATGATTACATTCATCGTATCCATCCTTGGTATTGAACTTATAGGTAGGTAATTGACATTGGAATATATATTTAAAATTAGTAGTATTAGCATCTATCCGATGTCGTCCAGCGGTTAGGATATCTGGCTTTCACCCAGGAGACCCGGGTTCGATTCCCGGCATCGGAGCTATTTTTTTTATTGAAACTTATTAGGCATCGAGAGACTATCTTTGGCTTTTCTTTCAGTTTCCCGGAACTAGCCCAATTCTGTATTATCTTTTATTTTTTTCTTTCCCATCTTAAATTATTAATAGAAATAAAGATCATGTTTTGACCAAATAAGGAAGAGAAGAACTTAAAATCATCCGAACTCATTTTTTTTTTCTTTTTGTAAAACATGCGAACTCATATTCTTGTTGATAAATAATACATACTTTCCTAAGGTAGGCACCAGTGCACTCCAATCAGAAGTTCAGGGCCACAAAATAGTCAATAATAGAGTTGCATTTAAAAACAAAAAAAAATCATATATCTCTACAAAGTTGCTATGTATAGAACATTAATGATCAATATCTCTACTAAACATTAGTTTAAGTATAAGCCTAGAAGCATGTTTTGGAAAATGAGGAGTCCAAAAGAGTGGAATGTAAATGTCATTTTAGCTAATGCACTCAAGCCTGCGCAGTACGGCAGTAGCCACACCTTATGACACTGGAGCAGGAGAGCTAAGCACAACAACAACAATGCAACCAGGACTGGTTTATGAGACTACTGCTATTGACTACTTGAAATTCCTCTGTTACTATGGTTCTATGGATACAACATAATCACACTCAAGACAATTATCAAATCTGTTCCACAGATTTTCACTTGCCCAGCAGATTCCAAACTAGACATATGATATCAACCATAAATTACTCCTCGATAGGAATCTCTAGATTCAAGGGAAATGTGATTAAGACAGTGCATAGAACAGTGACTAGTGTTGGTGGAGATGGTGTAGCTGTTTACACAGTCGGCTTGGAAACTCCACCAGCGTTTAACATTTAAGTGACGCCAGAGAAGCTCCAGTTTATACAAGATGGTGAGAAGTTGACATACCAGGGGATAGTCTCTTCTGCTGCTTCACTTAAGCAAGATGTATTTGGAGCTCTTACTTGGTTATGCCAAGTACAAAGTCAGAAGCCCAATTGTAATTAGTAGCGAGAGTAGAAGCAGCACAAACTGAGCAATATAAATTTCAGTATGATAAATATGGAATAATAAGACTTAACCTAGAGCAAAGTAAACAATACATTTTCTGATTAATGAAAATATGAAATGATGAATGTTCAAGTTGCTAAATAATGTAATGTTTCTGCATTAACTACAGCATTTAAATGTGTTAATATCCATGTAAAGAAGACTCCTTGAAGTCAGGCAATCTTGTTTTCACACAAAGGGCATGCGTGCATGAGTGTGACATTCATTCTCCCATTAAAACAGACATGGCTAAGAGCTCACCTAACACTTCGGAACTTATATACGATTATCACTAAAATTTATAACCAAACTTGTGTTTTGAAGTTCTGGAAATGATGAGAGGCCTCACAGTCACCTTCATCTTATCTGTGTTTATTCTTCTGTCTGTGATCCAAAAGTGTAAATCAGAAACAAGCAAGTCAGGAGATTATATCATATACATGGGAGCAGCATCCTCAGATGAATCAACAGGCAATGACAACCATGTTGAGCTTTTAAGCACAATGTTAAAACGGTGATTACTAAATCCAAAACTCTATGATTTTTCTATGTATATGATCCATGTTATCAAACTATCTTAGACAGTTTCTTACTTGCATAAGGAGCGGAAAAACTCCCATGCACAGATACAAACATGGATTCTCTGGATTTGCAACCCATTTATCAGAAGATGAAGCACGTCTCATGGCAGAGCAACTAGGAGTAGTATCTGTCTTTCCCGATCAGATGTTACCTCTCCACACAACTCGTTCATGGGACTTCTTGGTTCAAGAAAGTAATCAAAGAGAGTCTTACTTCACTGAAATGAACTCTCAACCAGAACTAGACGTGGCAGCAGGAGACACCATTATCGGCTTCATCGATTCAGGTGAGAACATATGGGCGCAATAATGAGATATATTGATGCAATTAACTAATATTCTGATGGTGGTTGACGAAAAAAAATAATAATCTGATGGTAAAAACAGGAATCTGGCCTGAGTCAGAGAGCTTTAAAGACAGGCACATGCGTCCAGTACCAGATAGATGGAAAGGCACTTGCATGAGAGGGAAGAAGGCAGAACCTGATGCTTTCCGTTGCAATAGGTAAGTGAAGATGACATATATGTTTGAATCCATCCACCACCTTGTACTAAACGTTAAAAGTTTCCTAAACAGGAAACTAATAGGAGCAAGGTACTACAACTCGTCATTCCTCTTAGACCCGGATTATGAAACACCACGAGACTTCTTGGGGCATGGGACACACGTGGCATCAATAGCAGCAGGGAGAATAATCTCTGATGCATCCTACTATGGCCTTGCAGGAGGAATCATGAGAGGAGGATCACCAACTTCAAGAATAGCTATGTACAGAGCCTGCTCGCTCCTTGGCTGCCGTGGCTCCAGCATACTGGCTGCATTTGATGATGCTATTGCAGATGGAGTTGATATTATATCTATATCGATGGGATTATTTATAGACAACTTGCTTGAAGATCCACTTTCCATCGGTTCATTTCATGCTGTAGAAAGAGGGATCACTGTTGTTTGCTCTGCAGGTAATCTTGGCCCTTCTAGTCAATCAGTGGTTAATGCTGCTCCATGGATGATCACTGTTGGTGCTAGTACTATTGACCGTGGCTTTGAGTCTAACATTCTTCTGGGAGGAATAGAAAACATCAGATTGGTCAAGGTAAGCCTTAGTACTGCTGGGCATATTATCCAAAACACGAACCAGAACCAAACCGAAAACAACAAAACCCGAACCAGACCAAAATTCAAAAACCTGAATGGTTCCCTATCTCTCTAACCCAAAATATAGAAACCTAACCAAAACTCGAATGGATAGCCAAAAAATCCAAAATATAATAAAATATTAATTATTTATAATTAAAAATAACTATGTATAAAAACATGATCTATACATCGGAAATTATTTGAAACCCAAATTATCTTATTATGTTTTGGTTTTTCTAGGTTTTCTAAGGGTTTTAGGTTTTTCCGGCTTTAAACCCGAATACCGAACCATTTTAAATTCATTATATATGTTTGGATTTTATTTTTAAAAAAAAATAGAAACCCAACCTGAACCTGACAATAGCCAAACCGAACCAATCCTAAACACCCCAACCCGGATAACCCATAACCGGACAGAATGCCCAGCGCTAGTAAGCCTAAACACTGAGAAGTCTCCATACAATAACAATCGTAAGCTTCATTGATATTGCAGGGGGCTGGAATAAATATTGCCAACATTGATAGAACACAGTCGTACCCTATTATACATGCAAGATCAGCCAAGAAGATTGGTGCTAATGAGGACGCTGCTAGGTAAACAGTTGCTTTTTAACATTATAGAGCAGCATTTATTTGTACTAACAACACGAGACACTTGCAAATGCTTCAGGAACTGTGCGGGTAACACGATGAACAACACAATAGTTGAGGGTAAGATTGTAGTGTGTGACAATGATTATGGTAACCAGGCGATCCAATGGAAAAGCGAAGAGGTTAAGAGACTTGGAGGTACTGGTGTGATAGTTATTGACGACAAGTCAATGGACCTGTCTTATATTGATCCATCGTTTCTAGTGACAATAGTCAAACCAGTGGATGGGATAGAAATCATGTCTTACATAAACTCAACAAGGTAAGAAAATAAGATGTCTCATTTCGCAAGTGATTTGCATTAATCTATATCAAAATCCACTTTGTAGAGAACCAATTGCAATGTTCATGCCAACAAGATCAAGAACAGGACATGAACTAGCACCATCCATACCATCCTTCTCATCAAGAGGTCCTTACTTTCTCACCAGAAGCATCCTCAAGGTAATATATTAAAGCACTTAGTTTCACTGCACTGCATAGAGTACTCACAGTTCATTGTGTACTAATTAACTCAATGAGAGACTTGTTACAGCCTGATATTGCAGCTCCAGGGGTCAACATACTAGCATCTTGGCTAATAGGTGACTTAAATGCAGCACCACAAGGCAAGGAACCGCCACTTGTTAACATTGAATCAGGGACTTCAATGTCATGTCCCCATGTCTCAGGGATAGCCGCTCGTCTCAAATCTGAAAACCCTTCATGGAGTCCTGCAGCAATAAGATCTGCCATCATGACAACAGGTAAGAACTCAGTTAGGGATTTCAGAGTCAATCATAACCACTAGTCTTAACACTATATCTGTATCTGCAGCGGTGCAGGTGACCAACACAGGATCACATATAAATACAGAAACGGGAGACAAAGCCACACCTTATGACTTTGGTTCTGGTCAGGTTACCATATTCGGACCATCATCACCTGGATTGGTTTATGAAACCAATCAAATAGACTATCTGAATTTTCTCTGCTACGTTGGATTCACTTCTGTTCAGATCAGAAAGATCTCAAACAACATACCACAAGGGTTTGCTTGTCCTGAAAAAAGCAACAGTAGAGACATATCTAACATCAACTACCCTTCAATCTCAGTTTCAAGCTTCAATGGAGAAGAAAGAAGAAGGGTGATCAGAACAGTGACTAACGTAGCATCAGGTCTCATTGAAGACGAGGACACTGTCTACAACGTGAGCATCGATGCACCAAAAGGGTTGCGAGTCAGAGTAATACCAACAAGTTTACACTTCAAGAAGATTGGAGATACACTAAGCTACCAAGTGATATTTTCATCTTCTACATCTACGCTTAAAGAAGATGCATTTGGATCAATCACATGGTCTAATGGAATGTACAGAGTTAGGAGTCCGTTCGTTGTAACAAGCAAAGCTGATATATAATGTCTTTTTATAAACCATATATAAAGGAGAAATAAGGTTTGTTACAGACACAATTATTCAAAGCAAAAGAGAAAAGAAAACAACATAACACAACTTCAAGTCATCACATAAAGGCCCATGCATTCTCCTCGCGAACCGCAGCTTCTTCCTCAGGTGTGTAGTCCTTCTTGATGTGAAAGATCGTGCGGATCTCATCTGGAGTCTTGCCTCTCATCATATCGGCCACAGTCTGGCACGTTAGGTCAAGAAGTCCAGGGACGTCCAGATAGTTTGCAGCCTATAAAACATATCATCAAAAACGCTAACAGAATCATGCATGACTAGAAACTCTAATTGACTAAGAAAGCGTGACTCACAAGGATGATATCAAAGAGGAGAGGCTGGTCGACTTTGACGAAGTCGTCGTCCCAAGTCTTAAGTTCGATGTCTTCATTTGAACCGTAGATATCCTTGTCTCCGGCGCTAGCTTTGGCGGCTGCTTCGACGTGCTTCTTGCAGTACTCGATAACCTTGGCGAGGGTTGCACTGGTGACGTTTGCAAGAGGGATACCGTTATCGGTGCACTTGTCTTCGATCGCGTTTTTGATCGTCCCACACTCGCGCGCAACGGCTTCATCGACCTCGAAAGATTGGCCGTCGGAGCTTATGAGGATGATCTTCTTCGACATAGTTGGCTGAGAGTATTCTAGAGAGAGATAAGATGATGAATGAATACAACGGTTGGTGAAATGGTGCTCTATTTATAGGACCTGATTGTTAAGACTAGAGAATCTTGACTGTATATTAAAGTTGGTTGTTGTTATCCAGGAAAAGAAATAAAAACTGTAAATATATACTTCCAAAATTCAATATGAAATTCCATATTTGGATGATAGGGTCAAAAAGATTTTCGTATCTGAAATTTTGAAAAGTAGAAATTAAAAAAAAATCTGTAAAGTAATTTTGGAAAATAAGGACGGGTAAATATAAGAATGTTTTTGGTCAAATTTATAATTAGGCTGTAAATTTTAAAAAAATAGAAATTGTACGTAATGTAAACCTGACTTACATTGTCCTAAAAGAATAAAGAAATCTTGAAATAAAAATGTTTTTTTCAAAGTCAAAATAATATGATTTCTTGCCTTTTTATGTCCTATGTAATTTATAGACATGTTGGAAAGGCTGTCAAATTCAAAGTCAAACTGACTGTGTTCGGATTTGACTAGACTATCTAACTAGAAAACCAAAATCTACGTGAACTGGTTAGTGTGGCTTATCGGCAATATGAATATTGCATTATTCGGTAACAATGGTAAAGATTTTCACCGCCCAATCAAGATTGTGTCGGTGCTATCGCAACTGCTACCTTAATCATGAAAGCCACAACGATCATGCGCTCGGAGCTTCTCTGATAAAAGAAAAATAATTGTAAAGAAGCAAAATATACCCTAGTAGATCTTAAGACGTTATGTTGAAAGTTGTGATACCATTTAAGTTGATTATAAAAAAAAACAACCAAAAAAGCCATTTCTCAAAAAAAAAAACAACTTAGAATATTCAACTTAACCAGAAGACAATGGCTACTAAATAGCAGGTTCTGAACAAAGCCGGATGAAACATTCGCTTCAAATCCCCAAAATTTTTGAAAAATTTTACTTTGACAAAACCCCCAAAAAAGATTTTTTGGCCCCCAAATTCATAATTTTTTTTACATAGACATACTTTCTAGCCTCCAAAATCTCAGGGCCGACCGATACACATACACATCTTTTTTTTTGTCACTGAAATATTTCATTAGAAAATATTTCACATACACACGTTATGTTGAAAGTTGTGATACCATTTAAGTTGATTATAAAAAAAAACAACCAAAAAAGCCATTTCTCAAAAAAAAAAACAACTTAGAATATTCAACTTAACCAGAAGACAATGGCTACTAAATAGCAGGTTCTGAACAAAGCCGGATGAAATATTCGCTTCAAATCCCCAAAATTTTTGAAAAATTTTACTTTGACAAAAACCCCCAAAAAAGATTTTTTGGCCCCCAAATTCATAATTTTTTTTACATAGACATACTTTCTAGCCTCCAAAATCTCAGGGCCGGCCGATACACATACACATCTTTTTTTTTGTCACTGAAATATTTCATTAGAAAATAATGATAGAGAATGAGCCTAAAACAGACTCATTCGAGAATAGTTCAATACAGATAGAGATGGACTTGAAGAGCACATATAGCTAAAACGACGACAAAATTTTTATAACAAGGAAAATGCGAGAACGAGATGATTGCAAACTCAGAAGAGACTGATCGGATGTCTTTCACAGTGCCGATGGTTTCTTTGGACTGTGTGTTGTCGGGTATAGCTCTAAAGAGCGTTCGATTGTCGGAGTAGACCCTAGGCGTAGGGAACTCCAGGGTTTGAGCCTCCTTTACTTCACCGATTAGAGGCGTTGAACACTTCACTAAAAACGTAATTAATAGGAGGTTGTATCGAAAATGGAGGCTGATGGCAGGCCAGAGCAACTGAGAGATGACTGTAGAACCGTATACAAAAGCTGTAGAAAAAGACCTTAATTGTCTATATTTAATCCTAAGATTCACGAGAAGTAGAGCAGAGACTGTGTAGACTCTACTGGCACACATACACATCTAATAACCAAAAAAAAGCTCATGATATACTCACTGCAGAACTTTCTCTGCTACGTCGAGTTCACTTGACAGATCAAAAAGATTTCAAAACACATACCACATATTTTGCTTGTCCCGAGAAAAGCAACTAGGGATACATATCTAATATCAACTACTTAACAAAGTAATGGTAGCCTAGTAGTAAAAAACTTGAGCATGGTGTAAGTTCATATGTATTGGATTCGATTTATGCTGGAAATAAAATTGTTGTTGTTTGCTTATAGTTTGAATTTTGAATTTCTGTCTATTCAGTTTACATGGTTGTCTATTAACAAAAGATATAGCTACCCCCAGCATTATTCATAAGATCTTCCAAACTCGGATCGTGTGGTGTTGTATCTAATCCATTTTGTAACACTAGGTGTTCTTCCCAGAACTGTCTGGATTAGCTGACATGACATATTAAAAAGATATTAACAATATCAACTACCCATCAATCTAACTCTCAAACTTCAATGGAGAAGAATTCAGAAGGGTGACTATAGCATCACACCTCACTGAAGATGAAGACACTATCTACAACATAAACATCAATGCACCAAAAGGATTATGAGTCAGAGTGATGACAAGAAGGCTACACTCCAAGAAGATAGGAGATAAACTAAACTACCAAGTGATCTTTTCATCTTCGACATTCATACTTAAAGAAGATTTGTTTTGATCAATCATATGACCCAATGGAATGAACATAGCTAGGAGTCCATTCGTTGTTACAAGCAAAGTTGATGAAAGCGATCACATACATTATTATTTTTATAACCATACAGAAAAATAAAGTTTGGTACAGACTAAATTATTCAAACCATTAAGAGAAGGAAACATCTAGCAACCTGAGTTCAAACCCTGAATATACCATTTTAAGCATTTTTCTCAGTTAGCTTGTGGTCTTTTAAAAGTTCTTACTGGTGCTGCTAGTCTCAGCTTCTTCTTTAGGTGTGAGACCCTTAATAGTAATAGCCAAAAGATTGGCCATAACGTCAATTAGTCAACATATGCTCAGATATTTTGCAGCCTACAAAATATCATCAAAAGACTCAATATGTACTAAAAAAAATTCTAAAGCCTACTTGGCTAGAACACAAAGGAGAAGAGAACGAGTGACTTACATAGGCGAGAGAAAAGAAAGAATCTTTGTTGAGGTTTTTGATAAAATCTAAGTCCCAAGCCTTAAGCTCAGTGTCATCAGCGTTGGCTTCAGAGTGATTCTTCCAGTTCTTGATAACCTTGGCGAGGCTTACACTGTTCACATTTGGAAGAGTAATTCCATTATCGGTGCGATCGTCTTTGATCATGCGTTTGATTCTCGGAGACATGAGCGCAACGGCTTCATCGACCTCGAAAGATATACCATCAGAGCAATTAAGGGTGATCTTCTTCGACATAGTTGCAAAAGTATCCAAAAAGGTAGAGAGGGAAATGATGAATGAATACTAAGGTTGGTGAATTGCTGGTGCTTTATTTATAGGACCTAGTGGGTAATTAGAAAATTGAAATTATATTGTACTCCCCTCGTATCACTTGTTGGATTAAATTAAAGTTAGCTTGAGATGCAATTTTCCTAATCATGTTGAGTTGTGGTTATTAAAAGGGATTAGGAAATATCTAATTATGTTATACCTAATGAGTTTAGGAGTATTGTGTTGCTATATAAGGAGATGCCAAGTTAGCATAAGTTATGAGTTTTGTGATTGAGAGCTTAAGGTTTCGAGAGAGTTTCTTTAAGAGAGATTAATAAGAAGAGTTTCTTATTTATGAGTTTACACAATTGTGTGTTCATGATATCTGATTTCAATATTTGGTATCAGAACCAAAAGAAATCATGAGGGATATAATATCGACGACCTGGAAAGGAAAAGAGGGAGGAAGACCATCATCGATATAATGTCCCATGCTCAACTCAAAAAATTACACCGTCTGGGCCATGAGGATGAAGGTTACTCTTAGAGTGCATAATGTATGGGAGCAATATAGATGGAGACACCATACGACAATAAGAATGATATGGCGTTGTTCCTGATTCAATCAATACCTGAAGTACATATATTGCAAGTAGGAGAGCTTGCCACGGCTAAAAAAGTGTGGGGTTCTATCAAAACCAGGGGCATGGGAGCTGAACAAATGAAGGAGGCTAGGCTTCAGACCTTAATGAGCGATTTTGAGAGGTTGAAGATGAAGGATACCAAAACTATTGATGATTTTGGAGGCAAACTAAGTATCAAATAAGTAAACTTGTGAAGAAATATCTTGCGAGTCTTCTTTAAAAGAAATACATACACATATTGGCCTTGCTTGAACAAGTGTTCGACCTTAACACTACAAATTTTGAAGATATTATGGGAGGCTTAAAGACATACGAGGAACAAAATTGTGATGAAGAAGAAATATAAGAAGAAAATTAAGGAAATTTAATGTATGCAACCACAAATGGACAATCTGGTCAAACAAAATGTCTCTCACAAGACCCAACCTAATCGATTGTATGCAAAACAAGCAAACCGAAACTACTATGGAGATACATACAGAGGTCAAGGCAGAGGTGGTCGATTCAACTATTACATAGGGAGAGGTCGAGGACGTTTTAATAGAGGACGAAATGCGTCAAGAGTAACTTGCTTTCCGTGTGATAAAGTTGGTCACTTCGTAGCTCAGTATCCAGATTGCTTACTTAAGTTACAGGAGGCTCAAGAGAACGAAAACACTGAACCAAAAGAAACTGATGAACTTATGATGCATGAAGTAGTGTTTTTAGAAGAAGACCACTTTGCCTGAAAAATACGAGACACATACTGTAGGGAAGAACATATGGTATCTTGACAATGGTGCTAACAATCATATCACTGGAGATCGATGATATTTTCACGAATTGACAATACCATCACCGAGAAAGTATGGTTTGGTGATGACTCATGCATAGACATTAAAGGAAAAAGGCACAATATCCTTCACTGATATGAATGGAGACTCTAGGAAGATGATTGACATGTATTTCATCCCTGATCTAAAGAGTAATATCATAAGCTTAAGACAAGCTATAGAAGCAGGGTGCGACATCAGGAGGAGATGAGAAGAGTTAACAATGTATGTCAGTACGAAAAATTGCTAATCAAAGCTAGATGATCATGAAACGAATCATATAAAGTTCATATAGGTATAAAGCCAACCACATGTCTCCACGCATCAACTGCAAAGGAGTCAAGAAGATGGCACTCACAGCTAGGTCATATAAATTTTGAAAGTCTAAAAGCCATGATGCAAAAAGAACTAGTGCTCGGCATCCCAAACATGAGTATTGAGAAAGAAGTATGTAGTTCTTGTCTACTTGGTAATAAAGCAAGAAGAGTGTTTTCTAAAGCTACTGCATATCGAGCCACCGAGACATTAGAACTTATACACAAAGATCTATGAGGACCTATAA
Source organism: Erucastrum elatum (assembly GCA_900406325.1). NCBI lineage: Eukaryota > Viridiplantae > Streptophyta > Magnoliopsida > Brassicales > Brassicaceae > Erucastrum > Erucastrum elatum. The sequence goes on along the minus strand of OVBX01003942.1, from coordinate 39 downwards.
CTCTAAATACTCTAGCAGAAAAAATAATTATATATATAT
>OVBX01003941.1:0-15626 GCA_900406325.1 Erucastrum elatum | reverse complement strand
TGGACTCACCACCCGCAGAGCGTCCGGTGAATTTCTGAACTAGAGCTCGAAAATTGCCAGGGTTTGCATTTAGGAGAGTAGTTGGAATGGCTCTCCTCGGAGCCCTAGACCTCCTTTCGACTGTTTCATGCGCTGCTGCACCACTGTCTCCGAGGGAAGATCCTGATGGTGACGTCATACTAATGGCATTCAAGCACGGAGTGATTTCTTGAACATGGTGTGGTTCGTAGTGTTGCGACCACTGGCCTGCTCTAGATGAGTTGTTGTTGTTCATCGGATATTTTTTGTTTGTTTGTATTTTATTTTTTCTTTAGTGTGTTCATTGCATAGGCTTTAGGATTAAGGTTATGGTTGCTTTATAGCAGACGCGGAGATGTAACTCTTGATTGCCGTACAAACCTAGTGGATGATCGTTGACGTTGACTTGTACCTTGAAGTTTTTAATATGGTTTGTAGTTTAATTACTGAATATAATATATTGGGCAGTGTGTAAATCATTATGAGTGTTGAGGAAGTAATAGTATATTTTAGTCGAAGTATTTGTATAATGCTCTTTTGATTTAAACAATGTATGATGATTTGCTCATCTACTCTTATGATCTAAACTATATATGGTTTCATGGATTTTGATTATTTTTCGCCTCGTGACCTAAAATTTCGGCTACGTACGTATATAAAATATGGGCTTAGTGCTAATTTTTCTTAAAGTAGGTACTATGTAAATTCATCAGTAAAATTTTAATTTAAAGCTAAAATGTATTAATTTCTGCAACTCTCTTTGACTTGAGAATCATCATTCCATTTTTAGGTTGAAAATCATTTCACATACTTCCTAAAACATTATTCTCTAAAGCAACCGTATTTAAACAACTACATCACCCCGGGATAAGTAACCAGCGGTGATCACACCAAAACTTATCAGTTGATTAATTTTTTTGTCGTATTTTTTTGGTGTAACATTTAAAACCGAATAAAGTTTTAGATTTAGTTTCACACCAACTTAAGTTTCAAAATATTTTTTCATGGGAGCGTTAGCTTGGATGCAAGGTTAATTTAAATGTTGTATCGTTATATACATATATACGTACAACAATATGAATATATTAGGTGTGGATGGAGATGGACTGACAATGAACTTAATTTTATATGAAGCGACAAATGGTGATAACATCAAGCATGATCTACAGAAAGACTTGACTTTGATGATTTCCTGTCTCTTCGGTTCTCCCGATCGTTTACTGGTCAATACTCAATACATTGTTTTAAAAGTATTTTCTTATGATTAGGATATTAAATTTGGCAGATGATAGAAAAGTAAACTACTTACATTCTACCAAATATTTTGGTTATCAGTAAATTTTATCATCACTTTACTTTGAATGCATCAGGAGCATATTGACCAGCTATAAAAACATAGTAATCAGTAGTTTTTTTCTTCTTATTTTGACCAGCTTGTAGAAAGTATTTACGATAATTGCATATGAAAAGAAGTTTATCTGGAGAATGTGATCAATTTCGTTATGAAAATCTTGGTAGTGCCTCAGTCAAAAAATCTTGGTAGTGCTGATAATTATTCTTGATTGGCCAGTTCTTCATATTTCCTTTATGAAATGTTTTAAAGAAAAAAAAAATAGAATGAGGGCCTTTGATTTTTTTTTTTAATTATAACATGTAAAAGGTTGTAATTTTTGTAAATTAAGTTTACACTTTTGATCAGCTTTTGTCTAAAATTATGTTTACACTTTACACTTTTGATCAGCTTTTGTCTAAACACGTACAGTTGGATTTAGACCATCTCCAATGGTTTGTATTATTTTTTACTTTAAAATAGAGTGACTTTAAAATAGAGTTGAAATTTTTTTTAATGGTACTCTATTTTAGAGTGAAAAATAAAGTGATGAATAAAGAAAAACAACCTACTATATATTTGGAATAAACATATATTCCTATAATAAAGTGAGAAATAAAGTATCATTGAAGTACTTTTACTTTAAACTCTATTTTACAATGAAAAATAGTGTGAGATCGTAGATGCTCTTACAGAGTATTTAAGTTGTTGACCCAATTTTTACCAAATTAATATTTGCCTTAAAGTTAAGATATTGAAACTGGAGCAAACGAAGAAAATTTCTCAATTTTGAAAAGTTGTATATCGACTTTTTTTTAAAGTCGATATAGTTTTGAAAAAAAAACGATTGTCGACATATATGGTGTGAGCAATGACGAGAAGCTGATAATGCCATTACAAGTTAGAGAATAAAAAAGTTCTATAAAAAAGTTCAAAGAATAGTATAATGTCACTTTTAATAGAACCCGAAAATTGATTTAGTTACCGTTAAACGAGCTGTCACTAGTTCGCAATTAGGCGGTGGGTTTATTTGACGAAGCTTCTTTACGAACTAGTATTAAAAAGAACACGAAGAATGGACCAGAAACATATAGTTTTTTGAAATTACCAAAAAGTATTTCAGTATGTAATGCATCTGGTATATTAGTAAAAAAGATCCGACATGTCTCAGGTCCATTGAAAGAGAAAAAAAATATAGGGAAATTTGACCTTATATACACAAAAAAATCACTAACCAGCTAAAAACATCTCATCTCTTCTACTTTCTCCTACTATTTTTCTCTAGTATCTCTCTAAAAACCTAATTTTCGGTTATTTGGAAAATAAGCCCAAAAATATATTAGTCAAAAAATACCTAAAAATAATTTTTAAAAATTGAAATTCTTAAATTTAAAACATTCACCATTTTATTTTTTTCTTTATAAACACCTCAAACATACTCTTGATTTCATCACATGATTCATGCAATAACGAGTATGAATTAGTCAAAACACGAAATCTGTAGGTACAGATACTGAGAAACAGCTATAGAAGATGCCTTCNTTTTGGAAAAAAAAAAAAAAAAAGATGCCTTCAGGAGTCAATAGTAAGATTGGTCAAGCTTCTTGACCAGAAATCCCAATTCTCAGTTTTCACAAATGTTCGGGGAACCACGATTAAGTCGTTGATATGTGACTTATATTATCTTTTTCCGAGTTAAGCCTCCAAGATGATCCTCTTCATTTGAATTCAAACTTCTAATTTCTTTTACTTTAATATGATTAGTCCAACTACTTGTTAAACAAAAGTACAGTTTAAAATATATTTTTACACAATATGTGTTTATATATATGAAACAATATAGAAAAACTGTTATACTTCTCATATACAAAACATATCTCAGTTAATAACACAGACCATAACGAAAATGTGTTAATGTTGTTATATCACAACATATGATTTGCAAACGAAAATTGAAACATTTCCATACAACTGAACTACGCGCAGTCATTCATGAGAAACGACTAGCTTTGATGATGTGTTATACCCAACAGATTTGGAATTCTCTTTGTAGAACTCAAAATACTTCTTCTTTTGATTCAAAAACTCTCCATAGTTCTCTCCTTTGATCATCACAGCTCGTGAATGCATTTCGGTTTCTCGCGGTTATGTTGCCTTTTTCTGCTCACCTATGGCTCCGGTTATCGTGTGCTAAACCCGATTCTATCGTCAATAACCGGATTCCTTTGCCGCTAAACCCGTTTCCATTCTTCTTAGGCCAAGAAAAATCTTGAGCCACACAGTTCCCTTGTTTCCCCCTAATTATATATATATATATATATTGTATTATATTTCATGTATTCTGTGCTGGATTGTTGTGTAACCAAGACTGCTTGAAGAAATGGGTTTTCTGTTTGTGTTGGTAATGCACTAATGCATCTCTTGTATCTATGGAACTAAGATGGTAAGAAGAATGAAATGTGATTGTTCTGCATCGGAATTGCCTTGTTCGATACGTGTTTACATCTCTACCCTGAAGAAAGACATCAATCTAGAGGAGCTGAGACGTTTGTGAGTCTGTTGTATCTTTCCACATATTAGGGATATTACATCCCACATTGAGAATTCTAAGAAATATTAAGTAATATATAAAGGGTTAGTAACAATCCACTAATCGCCAATTGGTTTTAAGTTGAAAACCTATAATAAACTCAAATTTAACATATCATGGTATAAGAGCCCATATCTTAAATACCCTAAACCTTTAATTAATATGAATCCTACTCGATCGGGTCTAAAGGTCGTACTTAACCATTTCTGACTGGATATAAAGGTCGCATTTAACCTTATCCGACCAGATATAAATGTCGTAATTAACTCGCTCGACCGAGTATAACTGTATTAAAGTTCTGAGATTTCTAGCCGATAAGAGCTATAATCTCGAGGAGGAGTATTACGAATATTATATCCTACATTGGGAATTGTAAAAGACATTAAGTAATATATATATATATATATATAAAGGGTTATAACCAATCCACTAATCGCCAATTAATTTTAAGTTGGAAGCCATAATAAACTCAAATCTAACATAACACCACATAAATTTGTTCTGCCAAAGGATATGTGTGATGGTTTCTTAGTAGGGGTGGACACTTTATCTGATATCCAAAGTGGCACCCAAACCCGACCCGAAAAATCCGAACCGAAGTAGCAAATTACCCGAACGTGTAAATCCGAACCGAAGTAGCAAATTACCCGAACGTGTATTGATTTAGGAGAGATTGGATATCCGAACCCGAATGGGTAATATCCGAACCCGAATAGGTATCCGAAAATAACCGAACATATATATATTTAACCTTATATTTCTAGTTTACTGTTCTCATTTCATTCAAATTATTTTTATTAACATTATTCATAGTTTAAGATCAGATACTATACATATAATTGCTACTTACTTGAAAAACATGTCAAGCTTTTTGTTTTGTGCATTAGCATAATTTGTATCTAAAATTCTAAAATAATAATCAAATTAATGTCTTTTTATTTTTAAATTTTATCTCCATATCCATTAATCATTTGATCTATTGTAAATTCAAATAAGAAAATAAGTTAGAGGTGTATTTTTAAATACAAGAAACTTGAGAAATGAAAATTTGATTTGTTTTTCAAAATCTAAATATCCAAAACCCGATCCGAAATAATCGAACCCGGACTAAACATATCCAAACCCGATCCGAAATATAAAAATACCCAAATGGATATTATATCTCTGTACTGAAATACCTGAAAGTCCAAAATATCATATCCGAACCCGAACGCCCACCCCTATTTCTTAGTGAGGATAATCTAGAAAATAAGTGGGATTGATATTAGTACAAACAGCTTAGAGGCCTGATCTGAAGCAGGAAAACCGTTGGATTTTTAGAAACTACGGGTTAAAGGAAGTTTGAGCGTTCCTGTAAAATATTTTATGAATCATAGAAAAAAGCCAAAGATTCAGTGTCTTTATATTGTATTTGGATTTGATATATACTGTATTAGTTATAAGACTTAGAGTTCTGTATATTTTATTACTTATGAAACTTACAGTTTCTGTATATTTTATAGTTGTATTCTATGAATCATAAGTAAACTTAGAGTTCTGTATATTTTATTACTTATGAAACTTACAGTTTCTGTATATTTTATAGTTGTATTCTACGAATCATAAGTAATTTAATAAGTAATAAATAAACATATTTTTCTCAGTTGACTTCATGATGATATTATACTATTTATTTTCTATATAAATTTATTAGTAAAAAACTCTTTTGGAAAAGGTTGTCTAGGCATGTTTACTCAATGGCTTCTATCGGCTTGTGTGATTTTGATGAAGGAAAAATGAACAAAATATTAAATATAGTTTCATTTAAAAACTAAATATATAAAGAGTAGATTTTCTCTCAATTTGCTTTCCATCAAAATTGAAAATATTCATAATTTTTCTGTACTAGAAAAATGAGAAAATAGAGTAGATTCCATATTTCAATAATTTGACAAAAAATAAACTTAAATAGTATATCGTTGAAAAATAACGAATTCATAATAATTTTTTTTCTCTATAATGTAATCACTAACTGAAATGAATAATTTTGGGGTGAAAGTGTAACAACTTGCACCATCTGTTATTAGTTAGTGTTATTAGACACATAGTTGTCCCACATCAGTAGTTGGAAGAGATCTTAAGCAATATATAAGATAGATGAGTCACTCCCCTAATTGCCAATTGGTTTTAGGTTGGAAGCCCATATAGCTTAACATGGTATCAGAGCCCGATCCACGCAATCCAACCCGATCCATCGATCTGGCCCAAAGATGGCCCATCGATCCTTGCCCGAACATTCCGAGATTGATGCTCAGAGAACCATCATCTCGAGGGGGCGTATTAGACACATAGTTGTCCCACATCAGTAGTTGGAAGGGATCTTAAGCAATATATAAGATAGATGAGCCACTCACCTAATTGCCAATTGGTTTTAGGTTGGAAGCCCATATAGCTTAACAAGTGTAACTTCTTTTTTTCTTTAAAGTGAATATTTCTACATGAACATGTATTTGTTTGATGATCAATATATTTACTATGTCATCAAAAAATGTAAAAACATTTTAAGGAAAGTGATGAGTTACTGAATGGCAACACAAAAATTGAAATAAAAGTAAATGTGTGTATGAGGTGGTATGAATGAATATTTGTTTAGAGTTTGAATGTCTGTCGGATCCGATAATAAATGAACCCGAAAGTATACTAGTACTAGCATTATACATGTGTGTGGTGATCTTTTAAGATTTCTTTTCAAAAAAAAAAAAAAGATTTCTTTTCTTTTGTTGGCAACAACTTTTACAGCTCTCATACGTATGATTTTTACCTTTTGAAAAGATTGTTCCAAATAGTAAATAGTTATGTTCTCTGGAACGTTATTTATTAAGAAGTGTGAATTAGTCACTCGTCGCATGGGCCGGTAAATTTCTTTTTTTTTTTAATTTTCTCAGTTCTTTTTAGAACAAATTAGCTATAGAAGGGAAAAATACATCAGTAACCCTCACGCTTCATCACTCCGACGTGCGTAATTTAGATCTTTAGGCTATAGGTTTTGACACATGACATTAGCTGGATTTAGAAATATGTCTAAAAGATTTGGTTTTCTCTCTAATATATGTGCTTGCATCGGTAACCAAAAACACTTCCAATTATTCATCACCATATTCTCAAAAAAGATCATGATTTTTTCCCAGCGTTCATCTTTTTTTGTTTAAAGATTTCTCAGATTATTCTTAGAACGATCAAGATGAAACGATCTAAAAATTAGTTTGTGCAGAAACCAACAAAGATCCCATGTCGGCGTTCAACAAAAAAAATATCTTCACATTACTTCGATTCAAATAATTTAATTATTAATGAAATTGTGAAGAGGCATTATTGTCTGCGAGATAGAACGCCGGTCGTCCTAACGTGTCGCCTATCAAGTTGGATGCTTACTCGCCTTCTAAGATTGAGTATGCAATGACGACGAGATGGATACATACTGAGGAAGAAGATACATACATATGTATGTATAGATGTATATTTTCTAAACCCAAGAACAAAGTTATTTTCTGGCTATCATAATTGTTAGCCATCTAAAGATGGATTTGGGTGATACTAATTTTATTAACAAATTTACTAAAATGTTATATGCAATTTAAATATTTATGTATATGTATGTGTCTTCTGTTGTAGGGTTCGATTATGGTGCTTGAAATATGAAGCTCATGTGTACATATTATAGGGATAACCATCTTGTTAGTCATCTATAGATTAAATTAACTCTCTATATGGTGTGGGTAGCCAGCTACTGAAATCGTTGCAAAGATCTCCATCTTGTTAGCCATCAATTACATTTTTTATACCATACAAATCATCTTGTTAGTCATCTATTACATTCTCTATAGGGATACTGATCTTGTTAGCCATCTATTACATTCTCTATACCATACAAATCAAGATCACAATTATGACATTGATAATGAACAAACGAATAATGTTATATGCAATTTAAATATTTATGTATATGTATGTGTCTTCTGTTGTAGGGTTCAATTATGGTGCTTGAAATATGAAGCTCATAAATATGAAGCTCATTTGAGCATATTATAGGGATAACCATCTTGTTAGCCATCTATAGATTAAATTAACTCTGCATATGGTGTGCGTGGCCAGCTACTGAAATCATTGCAAGGATCTCCATCTTGTTAGCCATCAATTATATTTTTTATACCATACAAATCATCTTGTTTGCCATCTATTACATTCTCTATAGGGATACTGATCTTGTTAGCCATCTATTACATTCTCTATACCATACAAATCAAGATCACAACTATGAAATTGATAATGAACAAACGAATAATGTTTAGGTATACTTTGAACAATCTTGAAATATATGAAGCTCGTTTGAGCATATTATAGGGATAACCATCTTGCTAGCTATCTAAAGATTAAATTTAACTCTCTATGTGGTGTGCGTAGCCAGCTACTAAAATCATTCCAATGATCTCCATCTTGTTAACCATCTCTTACATTCTCTACACCATACAAATCATCTTGTTCGCCATCTATTACATTCTCTATAGGAATACTGATTTTGTTAGCCATCTATTACATTCTCTATACCATACATATCAAAATCACAACTATGACATTAGAAATGAACAAACGAATAATGTTTCACCGGAGACTCAGTGGCAGAGAGCTTTAATGGAGATGCAACAGCTGAGAGTTTGAACTGGGATGCAAGACCGAGAAACCCTCGTATACTTTGAACAATCTTCCAGTTGCTCTTCAAGAAAAACATATCTCATGATCTTTCTTCTTATGATTGTGATGATCTAGTTCAGATTTCATAGCTTCAACCTCGAGAGTTTCAGCGAAAACCCAATGGCTGAAAGATTCACTGAAGACCAAAGGCAGAGATCTTGACCGGCATAGTCCGCAAAATTCACTAGAGATGCAGCATCCGAGATCTTCATAGGGCAAAGAGCTTCACCGGAGCGGAATGAAGATGACGAATTGAAATTTCAGTGCACCACCGGAGCTTGAGATAAAGAGAAAGACAAGTGATAGATGGAAACAAAGATTTTAATTTTGAAATAAATTAAGTAGTTACAAAAATGAGATTTATTGGCTTTACCGAAGAAATTTGCTTTTATCTTACATGTGAAGATTTGAGGAGAGATATTGGAAGTAAAAAAGATCTGATTGCATACAGTTTCATAGATATAGGGGTAGCAGAGTCATATATGATTTATGTACAAGGAGTAATAGTGTATATTGGAATTTGCCTAATTATGGTATAATCCATTGGTATGAAGCCAAATTTCTCTTCTTTTTAAACCTTAAATCTCTATTTGCAATGTGCATAGCACTTTAATGTGATTAAAATGAATTTACTAACAAACCAACCATCAAAAACAATGGGCCAGTGCAATTGATAAATAAGGAAAGGCTACATAAAAGGAAGAAGGGGAAAAAGATGAGCTCTTTGACTCAGCTTCACGTGTTTGATTCTTAGCCATGTGCACTACCTACCATAAGCTACTGATTATTCAATATATGTACATTTGAAACTTTTTTAAAAAAACTTTTGGAACTTTGTGAAATATAGGTTTCTGGATAATGTTTAACTAAGCTAAAATAATATAGTTGTCGTCGGCAACTATAAGTCAATATATAAATTATATAAACAACATGAAGCAAGGAAAAGTTGGCATCTCTTTACGGACCCCCATCTTTTCTCTAGTTTCTTTTGTAACTTAGGTCTCTAGTTTTGTTCTATATAGAGAAAAGAAAACATTAATTGTGTATTGTCTAGCCACTATCAGTTATTTACTTATTTATAGTAGTACTTCCTTCTCTTGTTCTCTTATTATAGTCTTATTTTGTTGCGATTATAGTTTAAATTAGAAAAGCAAAAAGAAACTGATGTAGAAAAGCAAAAATATGAAAACAAATAAAACTTGAAAAGATGTGAATATTAGCTAAGACCTGACGATAATTTTCATACTGTATTTAAAAACTAACTGAAAAGTGATAAACAATAGAGCAACTGTATCAAATAAATATGTACATGTTTTCGGTTTTCCCATCCCACTATTAATATCAAAATTTGCTAAGACAATAAGCTTTAAGATTTATTATGTTTGGCTAAATAGAGTGTACATTGTTTCTTAATTCTATAATATCAATTATTCTGTTCATTTCATGCATATGCATACACTTATATATAGACATACATACGCTTGTCAGATTATCAATTAGATTATCTTCATCATAACACTCAACAAAACTCTCACTCTCTCTCCCTCTCTCTCTCTGCAATTTACGACAACTCACATAAATGACATTTTCCCCGCATATGCCCGACCCCAAGATCGCCGTCTCAACCACCGTGACTAAGAAGCCCGACGTCCCAAGTCCGCCGCCAAAGTGCTGCGTCACGTGCCTTGCGAGACTCATCAGAAAAGTGAAGAGAAAGGGGAGGTTGCTGCTGTCGGCAACAGCGGCTCGGAGACAGCAGAGCTCGTTGCAATGTCGGTATGATCCAATGAGCTATTCACTGAACTTTGACGGTGGCGCATGTGGTACACTTCCTGATGATGAGGATTATTATTTCCAGTTCTATGCATTTTCTTCAAGATACGTTACTGCTAATACTATCAAGAAGAGACCACCCTTTCCTCGTGACACCTTATCCACCTCTTTGCAGGAATTTCTGTAATCTTATTGTCATTTGACTTTTTTTTTTACTAAAAGCTAGTTTTAGTTCTTTTTTTTCTTCTTAAAAGTTAATTTCCTATTTGGTGTTTTAGTTCATAGATTTTATAAATCTAAAGTGAATTCTATTTATACATATTGAAAGAAACTCATTACTTTTTAGGTTTATTAGAACATCTCCAGAAATTTATAGGAATATCTAGCAATTAGAAGAAAAGATAAGAAGAAGAGAGAAACCAAAGAAAAATTCATTTTTAGAAAAAAAAAAGACGATTTATTCTGATATTCATTATTTATTTAATTATTTTAAACCAATAGATATGATCTTAATCTCGTTCATAAGAAAAACAATTCGCATGTTAGTGTCACTGACTTCACTTTGTTGGACTAATGCACGCGCATGTTATCTTCTAAACACACAACAATATCAATTTATCATATTCCTGCAGAACCTATAAATCCATCTAATTATATCTCTAACGCGGCACAATAAGTCAATATACATATAGTGAGAGTATGAATAATCTGGTGTTCTTAAGATAAGATTTTTAGCGGAAGTTAAAAAATGCTTCTTAACTTTTAACTAAAAAAGTTAAAAAATTTCAACTTTTAACTTTATTTAAGAATTGCTTCTTAACTTTTTTATATAAAAGTTAAGAAACAGTTTTTTTTAGCTTTCGTTAAAAACTTCTGAGAAACTGAAACTTGAATTTACTCTATAATATTTTAAAGTTTTGTGACCATTAAATGGACAAAACCTAATCGTTTCATCCCGTTTTGTAACATCATTAAACTAAATGAAAATGATCATTAACACTACTTGTTAATCAAATTACTGATAATATAGCATAAAATTAAAAGAGTTTCTGAAAAAATATAGCATAATTAAAATGTAAAAAAAATATACTACAGAATACATAAAAATGGGAATCCGTGTCAGCCATATTGGAAGGCGTTGCATGTTTGTTAGTGTCTGTTTCCAGACAAATTCGCCGTACCCTATCTTTAAGTCTTCTACTTCTAGGGCTTTTCATTTGACTACATGACATAAGTTTTTTTAAAGTATTCGCATGACATTACGAGCCACTCTTGACTTTGACAGGAGAGAAACTTGAAGACAAACACAAATCATTGTTTTCTCAAAAAAATAACATTGTCATTTTTGGATTTTTGTTCTTTTCTTTATCATTCTAAGAGCAAACGCATCAGAGGATTTAAAGAGGTTTATGGCACAGTTTCATAGGCTTAGAAGGAAAAAAGAAAATAAAAAATAAGTTAATTTCTGTGAACCGGCTCTTGTGAGTGAACTTCTACGATACGGTTCAAGCCAGGTGTCCAGGAGAGAGAGACTCTTCAGCTGTAGAAACCAGAAGTGTTTTCTTTCTCTCCAGACGAAGTTCAGATTCTCCGTCGACCGAAGTGATTTCACGAGAGGATTTCAATATCTCTTACAAAGGGTCTCCATCTCTCCCTCACGCTCTCCATTTTGAATCTGACTGCGTTTTGACAGAGACGAATCCATGGCGGAGCTTCTATTCCTCGGTAGCGGAAATAGAGAAGACAGAGGAAGAGGACGACAGCGGTGAAGAAACAGGAGCGACGGTGGTTAATTTGTTCATCTAGTGTGTGACTCTGTTTTTATCACATTTGACGATTCACGTCTGCTTTTGTTTGCAACCTGGTAAAGTGTCTATCTTTGTTGGAATAGCCAATTTTCGATACTAGGGTTTGTGTTTGAGTTTTGTCTTGTTTCAAAGCTTGCGTGCCTGAAAATTGCAGAAAGTTGTCAACTTTCTCTAACTACTCGTTTGAAACAGATAGAAGATGAACCTGAGCTAGAGACTAGTGGAAAGGATGACAAGGGAGGAAAAGTCAGCTCTTCCTTTGTTTTTCCCCAAAGGAAGAGGAGATGAATGAGGATCTTTAGGACAGAGTGATGGAAGGAAGATACAAACCTGGTTCTGGGTTTGTTAGATATGCAGAGGTTTGTTAGATATGCAGCTGATGATGTTAAAAGCTCCATCGAGTTGGATGCTCTTGTTCCTACTGCTGCCTATGGTCCTCCAATATGGAAAACAAAGTGTGTGGTATGTTGCTATTGCTTATCTGATTGTAAGTAGTCCGATGCTTTAATGTCTAATACAAATTATTTCCTAAGACTACATCAATACTAACATGAGTTACTACTTGTGCTTTTAGAAGAGATTCCATCTACAGTTGTTACTGATCCTACAACCAAATTCTGTTTGGTCTCTGTTATCTTTCTCTTAGGCCTTCTTGTCTCATCGTTTTTTGACTTGCAGGTTAGATGAATCTTGTTGTATTTATTGCTCCTTTGGGTTGCGTAGTCAAGAAAGCTCCACACTTTATGTCTTAATCAGGGAGTTGCAGCAGACAATCTTACCAAACAGAAACTGAACTCGAAGATACTTGAGGTTTTGTCTGAATTCTATATTTGTTTTCTTGATACCATTTTTGATCACTACTTACAGTTAATGTGTGTGAGCAGTAGGAGCAGAAACATTGTTGCATCTCATATCATCACGCATCGAGGACTACTGGAGTTTAGTATTCTCTCAGCTTCAGGAGCTGTGTCTAGTTGTTACGTATGAGGTATAACATTATCATGTCCTTGTGCGTTACTTTTTCTGGAATGGTTATCTGATTAGGGTCTTGTGATCTGTATTTGCAGGGGCTATATGATATCATTGCTATTTCAGGTTCTTTCTTGAATACTGAGAGTAATAGTTACTAGATCACAAGTCCAGGCTACTCCATTTCTCTAACCTTTTATAGTTGAGTTACTTTATAGAGTCTTCAAGATACTGAATTTGGTTCGAGTGACTTTTATATAGGTTACTGTTGGAAGCTTTGTATTAGAGAAACTGAAACTGATCGCATGGTGTGTTGAGAGTAACCCCGAGCCAGGTTAAGCTTCACCATCGGCCAAGAAGAAAAGAAGAATAAGAAGAAGAATTTAGTTATGGTCTAGGTTTTTATGGTTTTCCTTAGGTTTTCTTAGTTTTGTAAACCGAAAAATGTAAACCAATTTTTAGTTTATAATAAAATTCATTTTATTTTAATTATAATTATTTTTGATTTTGATTTTATTTCTAATTTTAATTTTATCCAAGATCTTACAGCATTTTCAAACGTTATAAATAAAACAAATTGGCAATGGTATATTGCTATTGTAGAAGGATCTCATTCAACTAGATATTGTCTTGCTCTTTTCTGATTTTTTTACGTAGTCTATTCGTAATGTATTGAATAAAAATTTGTACAATATATTGTGATGAAGATGAATAAGCTATGTTATTGAATTTCTTAATGTATAGAAAAAATATATTTTCCGAATGTTATCTAATCTTTATATATTGAATAAATATGTTTATATTATTATGTATATTATTAGATTTTATTCATATATTTATAATATATTGAAAAGTTAAAAATTAATAAAAATAATATTATTTTATTTCTATGAACCCTTCTTCAGATTCACCAATGCAGCACAATAGATAGAAGTTCATCACTATACATAGTCCCACTAAAAAAATATTAAAAAAATTTGGTGAACCCCAAAAAGGGGTTCACCAATGCTCATGCTCTAAGTTATGATGAGTTCGTGGTATTCGGTTCACATACCCGCACTAACCAAACTTGTGTTGTAGGAAATGAAACACAAATTTCCATCCGTTCGTTATAATGATATTGATTTATGATAATCACAGTATAACCAAGGATTGAAAATTAGTACTAATTACTGTCATACTGATCGTTTAACGAGGGAACTGTAGTGATTAGTCACTAAATAACTACTAAGCTAATAACTATATGATTGAATTATCATGTCACCATATGCCATATTGGCCTAATATACAAGGTATTAGCCTTATCATGTGTCTGGCTAGCCGTAATTCTAACCAAATTTCTTCCAATGGAAACAAGCAGTTCTTAACTTAAGTGGTTAAGTGTTCAACATATTTTCTTTGTAACCGAGTGAGAGTGACGTGCCATCAACCCCGACTACTAGAATGTGCCACCAAATTGGTAGGAATAATGAGCTTCACCTGTTTAGCTGTATTATATCGGTTAACCACTACCGGTTTGAACCGTCTGGTATAAGTGCTCACGACTTCTTAAACTTGTAACATAATATCACACCAAGGCCATAACAATTTCTATCTACTTAACATTGGTATCTTCTTCTCTTTATTCCCCCTTTATATATCTGTACTTGTACATTTTACATACAAAAAACAAACTAAACATAAAAGACTTGGCCAACGTTCAAAAGGGTTTCATGAGGAACATGTAAGATAACACTATTCTCCCTACAAATCTTAGCAAGAAACGCATAAACATAATCAATCGCAATCTTTTTGGGTAGCCATGATCCATTCCTTGCTTTCACCACAGTGTTTCCCATTATGTGAACAACCCCTGACTCTTTACATGTCTTTAGAAACTGTAATTCATCCTCCTCCTCCTCTTCCTCCTCTTCCTCCACCGTGTTGTTCTGACTGAAACTCATCCTATTATCAGCAGGAACTATCGTGTCTAATGTCGATACCGTGTAGTCCACCATCGATGAGAACTCATCAATGTTGTTGTTGTTGTTGCGGTGGCCGTTGTTATGGATCAGTTCATCTTTAGACTCTTGTGTATGGTTGAGTGAATATGCGCTGCTGTATGTGCTCGAGTTTGAAGCTGGCTCCATCATAGTTTCGATTCGGATGAAGTTAAAGAGGTTGTTTAACAGCTTGTTCTCAAAATCATCATCTTTCCTATGTAGATCTTTGTAACCATACCTGTTTGAGAGATTTCAAAACTCTTTAAATACACTTAAAAGTTAGCCAACAATGCTACAAAAGAACAGAGAAGAGCAAGGACAGTACCTGGCTACGCAACGGAACATTCTGAATGTCTTTGGTCCAATTCTCTTGACAAGAAACCTCTCTTCTTCAGGAACAGTGTAAACAGGAAGGTACTTGACGCAAA